>UZAE01000848.1:0-17564 GCA_900617975.1 Rodentolepis nana | reverse complement strand
GCTGATTCTTTTCAACAAAGTCTGGGAGACCAGTCTCGTACGTAACCAATGAAAAGTAATACCAGTTCTAAAAAGGGCAAAGACCCTAGCAACCTTGACAATTATAGGCCTATCTCTCTCACAAGCGTTCTAACTAAACTAATGAAAAGAATGATTGAAGGAGGCTGACCTGTTTCCTTGAGACCAACAATATTCTTAGAAATGAACTAGCAAGTTTTAGGCCTCATAGAACAAGTAATCAACACGTAGTCACCTTCTTCCAACATATGAAAGATACCCTTGTTGCAGGAAATACTCTCACGAATGTATTCTTCGATTTCAAATCAGCATTTGACTTAGTATGGAAAGAAAACCTAATTCTAAAATTGACAAAGATTGGTATTAAGCATAACATGCTAAACTGGATAAAAGCATTCATTGGACAAAGATCATGTAAATTCAGATGTGGAAATACCCTATTCATATCCAATCTTTTACAAACGGGAAGCTGTTACAAGCTGCACTCTGTTCAACTTCTTCATCAACGACATAGCCGAATTGGTACAGACAGTCACGGGCATCAAGTGCTTATTTTATGCAGATGGTCTTGTTTTATGGTATTCCGCCCCTAAGAATAACGTGTAGGAGAGAACAGAAAGTGTCCTAAATTGTGCACTTAAACTACTGGCAAACTGGTGCGACAACTATCACAGCAATCAATTAATTATGTGGTCATTGATAATATTTTATAGTTACTTAAATTGCTAAAATGATTAATTAATTCACTCTCATTTGACTGCACAATTTTGATAGAAATTGAAACAAAGTATATTCAATAATAATGTCTGGAATTCAGACACTTAAAGCGGTAAATAGTTGTTGGTAACAAATATTAATTCTGTTGCTAATTAAAATAATCAAATATTATGATTACTTCAGATAGTGTAGCTATTTATTTAAGAATAAATGAATACCAAATAATTAAAAATATACCCATTCCTCACATTTTTTATTCAAATGGCCACATTTTGAAGTGATGCTTAGGCATTGAAAAATGAATTTTTCTATTAAAATAAGCTAATACTGACTAGCTCAAATAACATATTATACTTTAAATATTATATATATATATATATATATATATATATATATATATATATGTATTATCTATAATCACTATATATATATATATATATATATATGTATTATCTATAATCACTACTTCATTAATTGGTTTCCTCAACTTTGCTTCTGTTGTACTCGTAAAACTGGTGTTATATATATGGGAACAAATAGGCTTACTGAGAAATATAGATTCAGGTATTCGGAGAACTTATTGCATCTTTTGTTCGATTAATTGCAGCCCAACCGGTTTGGAAGCCTGCTTAGCAAAATACTTATTTATCCGAAAATAATTTGAATTTCTGAAAATCCTCTCCTAGACATATTCTAAATTGTTAAACTATGAAAATATTAAAAAAAGAAAATAGTTTTTTATATCAAGACCAGAATTTCCCCTTAAATTAAATATTAAGAAGTAAGTAAATTGTGGCACAGCATTTGAAAATTAATTAGATGACAGAATATTGATGACGTGCATAATGTGAGAAAAAATTTAAAAGCATTTTTTTCTTAAGATATCTCCTTTCGTTTTTGCAGAAATATTCAACATGCAGTAGCCAGTTACAATGATTTCTCGATTTATTTGTGTATGACTGTTCAAAGAAGTGCATTTTGGAGATTTCATATCTTTGAATTAACCGCTGATAAACTTCTTTAATTATTTTGTACTAATAAGCAGCATATATTTGTTGAATAACTTAAGGTTTAGGGTTTATAGCTTGTCGTTTGCATAGAATGTGTCTGCTTATCAATGAAAAAAAGTCATACCGTCCAAAGTAAAATTGTTTTCATTTAAAATGACATTTAAACTTGACATACTGTTTATCTCATTGTGTAAGTATTAGCCTTATAATAATACTTTAACAGCATAAATATTGTTGCATACTTTATTTTTGTCCATCAATGAATAATTTTTTCAATAAAAAAGGTATATTGAAACACCTAAGAGGAATGAAGATGGCATTCCATTATGATCAAAATGACAGCAAGTGAGAAAATCTGAAATGGGAAGAAAATCTGATGCGCAATTAATTTCAATGTTTTTCCCCCACAACATTAGTAGATCTCCTTAAATAATTGATATTGGTAGCCTTGAATTTAAGATTTTTCAGGAAGAACTATCTGTGACTTAATGGCCTCTCCTTAATTGGCTCAGGTGTATTGTATTTTTGAAGCTTCCGCCTTCACATTTTGCCATTGAAAGCCGTTAAGGAGTAATATTTACGTCAATCTATCCGTGAATCAATGAAATAAATTCGTTCGACCATGATTCATTTCAACGCATTTGGAGTTGAAGTACATACTTGCACGATGTTCTATAAACGAATAATAATAACACAATATTAATCTTATTTAAATATAAAATTTTGCCCATGGAATCTTCTGACAACCAGCATTCTATAAATGATTTCCCCTCTCTTCAAAATCATTAAATCATTAATCTTTTTATCATTAAAATTCGATTAAAACCGTGAAAATTTTATTATATAGCCGTTTATATTTCAGCATACATCTTTACGAAAAACCAATTATGATATTAACCAAAATTTAATATTATACCTGCCCTAAAAATTAATCTTGTGATTTATTCAGCCATTTTCTCTTATAAGAAATAGATTAATGAATCAAATTACAATTCATAGGAATTTGTCAAATGTAGCGATCAAAACGCAGTATCAAAATCAAATTATATTTATGTGCTTGTCAGTAGTTTAAAAATATTTTTTTTTATTACTATAGTGAATAGTACTTAACACTTTTATATTGATTGGAACAAAGTTTATGATATTTATCATTAGCCCTAATTGGAACAAAGTATAAATCAAGAAACATTTCTTCTCAACACATTCATCAAATGAAGCGATTCAAATTTGGAGAATTGAAAAGGAGTGTTAATAATATCCTGCGTGCAACTATTGGGTAAATTATTAGCCAAATACTACATTGTAATTTATCTTTATGCCATGTTGCCTTTTGGCATTCTTACTTCCAATTGAAAAACATGCTCAGCTGCAACTTAAAATTGGAGCAAAATTTATTAAAAATAAAATTTAATTCAAACTGAAAAAATCTCCGAAGTTGGGCCTTTAGTTTATTTACCGGCCAAATATGTCATTCACTTTATTTTATTTTAAACGAACAAGTCAACCTTATGCAAATGCCAGAGTTTTGAAAAGACGATTTGCACTTGGAATAGTTGAAATGGTTAATAGCAAAATCAATTAATTATAGTCAACACAATGAAATCATAATAAAGGATAGAGCAATTTTTTTTAAAGAATGAATAGGCAACGTTCTTAAAAAAGAATAAATAGTTTTAAGTTCAAAAAGATCAACAAAGCAATAATTAGTCACGCTCCACCAAAATATCAAAGACAACGTTCATGCAAGAAATGCTCAAACGACTATTCTCATCGATTTTCAACCAGCTAATGACCTAGTTTGGAAAGAAAACTTAATTCTAAAACTGGCGAAGATTGGTATAAAATATGACTTGCTAAATTGGGTAAAAGCATTCATCGGACAAAGTTAATTTAAAGTCAGATATGCAAACCAACTGTACAAATCTAATCATTTACAAACAGAACAATTTCAATGAGCCGTCATAATCTGATCTCTTTTCGACGTTTTCGCCAATAGCATAGATGAACTGGTACAGAAGGTCATTGGCATCAAGTGCTTACTTTATGCAGACGTTCTTGTTCAATGAGATTTCCCTCAAAAAAACGCTCCAAAAACGCGGCAAACTAGATAGGTTATCGGCATCTCGAAAACAGTTTTCGTTGACTCACCACAGCATAAAGCTGCATCTAACACACAAGGAATTTGCTCTTGAAAGAGCCAACGAGTTCATTTAATTCGAAGTAATGCTTGACAAACAACTAACGTGGAGAAGCGACGCTAACAAAATAGCAGAACATAACCTCTAAAGATTGGTCATATTGTAGGGCCTCCATGGCAGTAAGTGCTCAACCCAAACGAAATTATTTTACAAGATGTTCATTAAATCAATTGACATCCCATTCTGCCTATGATTGCACGCCAGTGATGGTTGAATTATACCCTCTCGCGTTTATCATTTATCATTTCGATGCGAAATAATCTTACATTGTTTCTTCATCCACAACGTTATCATATATCCTTTAATATTTATCATTGGAAGCCATCAATTTTAGATTTGTGAGTGAAAATATCTGTGAATTAATAGAACCTTGTAAAGTGGCTAAGGTGCCTATTTTAGTGATGATTGCTATCTCTGCCAATAATGAGTGAAAATCTTATATATATTCGTAATTAAATAAATGTAAACCCGATAAGTCTCGAAGAAATTTAAAAGGCACCTGGTTATTCAGGAAAAAAGAATGGATGTACTATGAATCGGATAACAAATTTGTTAGGAGTAATCAATTATTTTCGAAATCTGTAGGTGAAGAAAAGGAATACTGTGTGACATTACATGAGAAGGAGGGTATAGAAGGGGAGCCAGTTGAGAGAATCATCAAACCAAGCAAGCAAAATGATGACAAAGAAGACTCTCGTTCTCATCTGCATCTCCACTCTCCTTACCTGCGCTCACTCAACCACTTAGTGGATATGATTCTCTTTTTAACCAGATTGTGAAACACGAATTCTATGCTGAAGATAAAAAAAATGCAATTCCTGGGGAAGAGGAGGAAGTCACTGATAAGGTGCTTGAAGAAGGTGCTACGAAAGTAATTTACTACTGAATTTACTACTGAAGTGGAAGAAGTTACTGATGAAGTGACTGAAGGTGCTGCCGATGGTGGTGACTATTACGATTATGACGATGATGACGACGAGAACGACGACGATGATGATGATGATATAAGGAGAAAGCAGAGCAAACGACTTTGTTACCCATATGAGGGACCTTGTTTCTACTGTAAACACTGAAACACCCTCTTATCAATCAAAGATTGGGATGCGGTTGATATAAGTCAAAATTTTGTCTCTATTTAGTATTGTATTAAAAATTTACTTTATGTGATAGACTTTTTTCCGCACGAAGATACGTTGTCCAGGTGCACCACGTGAAGGTAAGTGCTCCTAAGGCAAGAAATCGCTCACCCCACAAATCGCAATATAATTCTTTCCTTCAAATGAAGATTTAATGCTAAGATGTTCTTTTAATATAAATGAGCTTGCATATGATTAATCATCTTTAACATTTCCAAGTTGGGTTGGTTACCTGATCCTATATAAGCCCACAGTAAAATCTGTATTCACACATTCTTTCCATATACCTTAAAAATGAGACTTTTCATCTTGTTGTGCTTCGCCGTTACAATTTGGGCCTGCACACGGACTGGTCCATCAGGTAAGCACATTTTGTTTCACCATTTGTATATAGCTAGTGCTTTATTTTTTACATCTAACTAGTGTCTTTATATGAGTCGTTTATTTTATTACGTCTTTCAACATAATGCTTTAACTTACTTCTTAACTCTCTGTATTCGAACATTTTAATTTGAAACATACTACTTCTACACAGTTGAATACAAAAATTCAGACTGATATTCGCCTGCATATATGTAGCTTAATTGAACACTGTTTTTCAGGCTTAGCATTTCGCAAACAGCATAAACTAAAAAAAGTTTTTCCCCTTTACTGAACCACTAAATTTACTTTCGGTTTAGCCAATAACGCAAAAGGAAATGGTAGGTAAAAGTAATTAACTTTTAATTCGTGCAAAAAAATTACAAACGTCATAATAACATGAGTATTTGTGTTTACTTGCTAAAAAAAGTACCTATTGGAGGAATAATACAATGTGCATATTTTAATAAATGCACCATTTGCTAAATTCCATACAGGTTCAAAATAGCGCCATAAGAGATAGAGAAGAAATTAAAGCAATGGGTTGAGGGTTGGAAATATTGACTACATAATAAATGGAAAACGAATGGCTCTAATTTAAACAGGTTGTAACGATTCGTACCGATAACACTTTCGAACAACATTTTACCACGCTGAAGGTACTAATTCTTGGACTAAGAGGATACGTGGAATTGTCATGAAATGCTAGGCTAAGCGTAATGCCCTCTTTCAATCTGTGATTTCGATGACGCCGCAATTGCGCATTTTCATCCGCGGATGTCTTAAATGGCACAAATAGGTAATTGAATCAACATCAACTCCAAACCTTATCAAACCGGTATTTATTAATATGTAATGATATTATGCGGCAGGTTCTCTTTTATGAATAACATTACCGAATGCTTTCTTCTGGGAATATAGACGATTATAATTTTAAATATTAATTTATTTCAAATGACAGGCGTTTTGATAGATATCATTAGCCTTTTAGCTGACTTCGGGCTTCACAGAGGGAAGGTTCATCAAAATAGCAGAAATTCGAGAGGTGGGGAACAGAAGAGCGATTCACAGATGTAAGAGACAAACAGACACAAAGGTAGAGAAAAAGGTAAGGTGAGTGGAGTGGTAGGGGTCGAATATGACAAACAGGGGGGTCGTTGTAGTTTGAAGTCAGAAGTCAAATGCCGGTTAATATACTTTTTTGCCGTATGAGTATACGTTACCCAAGGTGCACCACGTGGAGGTAAGTCTATCGCACACCCATAATTTTAAATATAATTTGTAATGTAGAAGAATATTTTGTACTCATTAGTCCACACAAGATTGCGAACTAATTTACCTACAATATCTAATGGAAACTGACTGGGCGTGCAGTGAAATGAACCAAACACGGACGAGCTTGCTACCCACCTACTCAGTTAGTTTCCATTAATTTACGGTAAAGGCAAGTTCAAATGCTTTGCATCACTATTAAATTTTATTGAATAAATCTCCACTTTTATTTATTCTAATGAAATAGTAATTTTTTCATGTTGAAGGAACTCATGAATTAAGAATCATTGTGTCCGAAACGTCAACATATCGCCAAAATTTAGAAATAGCTTATTTTAAAAAAATATAATGCTATTTTATTCCAAATAGCTAAACAGGGTGCATATTATCAAAAGTCATAAATTCATTCTCAATCAGAAATGAAAAAAACATACCTTTCCTACCAAATCTAATTTCGTATTTCTCCAGATATTCACATGATCCTTTTCAAATCAAAATTAGCGAAATTTATATTTAAGGAAACATTATAATCCCAAGAGAGATCAATAAAATTACCTTATTTTTGGTAATTTTAAGAAAACTCTCGAATTTCACAACTAAACTTCTTTTACATGCTTTCCAATTTTTATGAGCTTTGTTATTCCGACCTAAAAAACTCCCATCCATTAGGCTAATATTTGCATTTGAGATTAATTTCCCCATATAAATTAGCAAGAAGGTAATGACTTGATGATTATGAGTGCCTGCTAATTTATTTATCTGTTTGTATATATTAAATTGCCAAATTTTGCAAGTATTGCAATGCTTCCTTTTCTTCAAAAGTAATGTTTAGTTATTGGGGTTGACAAAACAACGCAAAGGTTTAGTTTAAAGAAAAGCCGCATTCTTGATGTGTAGGAAAATCGTACGTAATAAAAATAAAAAAGTGTCGTTTAAACAAGATTAATTTAAATAATATATAAGATAACCCCGTATATCAAAGTGAAACATGTGTTGGCAAATTGCTACTTAGTTACTTAAGTAGAATTCATTAATTTTTCAAACAGATTTACATAAATACCTTGCCCTCATTGCTTTCAATGTCAAATAATTAAGATTGTACACTGGTGGGAGAGCCTTCTGTTATACGGTGTACGCATCATCCTAAATGAAATATGGACAAAAATTTATTTCCAATCGAGGTTGAAGTAACCAGTTTTAAAGGCCAAATGCGGTTTTCTCTAGAAAATCACCAGACGAATGTTTTCTCTGGAGCTCAGTCATTAAGTTATTTGGCTGCCAATTACGGCAACATAATTTTGCATGTCTTGAACTTACGTGTTATATTACTGACAAGGGTGCGAGGGGGACCTACATTCTCGTGGTATACACCGGACAGCTTAAATCTCTACGACAAAAATGTCCATCACGGGTTATTTAACTTTAATTTACTCTGATGTGCTTGAAACAAGAAATAAGAGAAATCGTCCTTGTCAAGTCGAATCACAACTTCTAGAGATCCTTCGGGGGAATGCTGGAGGGATATCACAGGATGTGAATATCCAAATCCATAAAATTCTACTTACCTATGATATTGGCATATTCACAATAATGAACGCAAGCCTTTTTGGTGGCAAACTCAAATACTCCCCATTGCCAGGTTACATCTTACACCGGGAAGTTGCAAGTGGAATTCTGGCTGTAGTAATAGAAGGCCTCACATCACATTACGATCAAAGCAATAGTATGGGCTCGACACAAGACATATGTGAAATAATCAGATTAAATGTTTGGAAATGTCAAAACCACTTCAAGATATACTTAGTCTATAAGTCTGAACTGAATAGTTTCAACTTTTATCTTCTGAACTTCGCACACAAAACTGTAGCATTAGGAGACTTCTACGCCTATTCCATCTATATCGAATTAAGGGCCTTACCAAATATTTGTGCTTGAATGGAACCGGAACAACTTTTGACTTACCCCAAAAAACGTTTAGACTATAAACTTCAAACAAGTCTTCTCAACTTCAACCAACATCCTGACAAACTTGGTAACGAAGTTACTAAATTTATGATCAGATGTGCAAAGAAACTATTCCCGTGGAAAGACTAAACAATATCGATTGTTTTATTGTGAAAAACTTGAGAAACTGATAAGAGGGCGGAGGCCTTTCACATCACTGTTGTTTAGACTGGTAGAACGGATGACGTACAAGCCTGGAGACAGCAGTCAGCCGTCTTAAGGCCAGCCGTCTTACAAGTTAAACGGACATTCTTCGACAACTTCATTTCAAATATCACCTAACAAAGTCATAGCCAGCGCACTTTCAAATTCCTGGATAACCTCTAAAACAACAGGGAAAGACCCCAGAAAGAACCAATACGCCTATACAACAATGGCTAAAAGTCTTCACTGATGGTTCATACATAGAAAACCAAGCAAATTTTAATGCAGTTGTCTATTTTGAAATCTTATCTTTCTACGCAGTAGTGATACACAATAAATCCGCTTTCGAAGGTGAAATAGAGACCATAAGGACAACACTAAGCCATTTATATTTCCTGGATACGGAATTCACAAAAGCAATAAACTCAATTAGAAATAAGGAGCCACGCAAAACAGTTGATATATACGAATGTAGAAAACTCTGTCAGCTGCTGAAGAGAAAAACAAAACAGTAGTCCAATAATGGATTCCTGGTCACTATGACATTATAGACAATGCGTTTGCTGACGCACTTGCTAAGAAGGGGACAACGATTTCCCAATGCATGGACCGGTTGATGTCTTTTCGCACACTGAAGGAGTTAACCTGGAAAAAATTCAAGATCTCAAGGTGCAACGAACTTAAAGGTCGAACTAAGGAGAAACGGTAGATAGAAGCACAACATTTGAGGCATTTTAGGAAATTCTTGTCTAAATACATTTTCATGCGCTATCGAAATTTTCGTGGCTTTCGTTTATAGGTGATTTCAAAGTTCCATACTTAAAAACAAAGTTAATTGTCAAACTTATACAATGATAATGTAATCACTAACCTAATTTATTATTTTATATTCAAATTGGACAGTGAAAATAAATAAAGCACCTTTTTTTATTTCATAGAAACGCAATCAGACAAACGAGCATGAATTAAAATTCTTTTGTCCAATTGTAAAGAAATATTAAAATCAGACTGGAATGACGAATGATTTTTGAGTTTGGTTTATGTTTTTTTGGGACACGTGATCGCTCTGTGCGTCATCGTATGCCTGCATGTCTGCTCGCCAGGATTGGGAGGTGCGACCGTACAAACAGTGACCAATCATCAACCTCTGTTTAACCTAATCCCCCATCCTGATCATGAGTAGCTCCATGCGTGCACACGTTATCCGCAATATACGTCCTGAATAAACGTGCTCCGTGCTACACGTCTGTTTCCTTTCATAGCTATAGCTTAGCTGGTTCTGGAAGTCTAGCTAGATGTAGGAGAATCTGCCATAGAGATTTCTGAGTCAATCAGGCTTTACTAAGATAGCAATCCGTTACAGTTTCATATCAATCATTTTTGTTCCAAAACAACTTAACTGCCCTACATTTTTTTCATTTCTAAATCAAACGTTCAAATATACTGGCATGAAAAGGAAGCAATTATTTTGTCGTTTGTTTGTGGGGCTTAAGTAATAATAATAATTTAACTAAAAGGTCTCGTTCAACAATAAACTTGGAATTGTAAAAAGAGTTTAGAACAAAATCTTTGTGCATCTAAAGCAACGAAATATATCTGAATGCAAAATTATCTGCACAAATTATTAGCGCTGCTTAATTTTATTTTTATGAGCCAATGGCTGCAATCAAGATAATTCAAAAAGAGTGCGTTCATTGCAATTGGTCAAATCCAAAAGATCTATGGAATATTTTTTCACAGATTTTTCATTGGAGTTGATTGGATTATAGAATATTCAGCACCAGGATTATTCGACACTAGCAAATTGCCGCGATAGAATGACCAACACGCAAATTTTAATTAAATCTACTAAAATGAGGTTTTCTTCATGCCATATTTTACAACTTTATGGAATTGAATGTTTTTCTGTTAGAATGAAGAAAAATTTAGCATGAATAATATACCCAATCAATCATTGTCAGTCATTTTGGAAAAAACACAGCATTTTGTCAAAATAGTATATGACAATTAATAATATTTTATAGTAACTTTAATTGTCAAAATTATTGATTAATTCACTTTCCTTTGACTGCAAACTTTGAGATAAATTGAAATGTGTGGAATTTGTTGAGGGTAAAAGTTAATTTTGTTGCAAATTAGCATGATTACATATTATGATTACTTCAGATATTGCAGTTAAATTGACGTACGGAAGTGGGTTAAATATGAACCAAAACGGAAATTCTTTGTCATGCTAAAAGGAATGCAGCACATCATGCCACATTTATGTATTATATCGTTCATTGTGAATCCGTTTTAGGGTGCCGAAACAATTAAATCATGAAGTTTATAATTCTAATATAATGCCTCATTGAATACGATTTGATGAATATCTGTTTACTTCTCAGAGAAATGTAGCATATACAAACATTCAAACCGATATTAGGCGGTTTTGATATTTGGACGAAATTGGCAACCAAATGTCTTAAGGCTGTGTGCAGGAAAAATATGAAAAATACCAATGGCTTAAGGATGCTAATTAACCGCATGTAGCTCTTTTAAATGATTACTTGAACTTCAAATGGAAATTATAATCGTCCATATCTTATCCTTGTTAATGAATAACGGATGTCTCATTTCCAGTATATAGCCGTAATTATGTGGTATTGCAAGAAGTAAAGAAACACTTTTATGTACAACTCTCCGTGAATTAATGGAAACAACTTATGTTGTTAAGTAGCACGTTTATCTATCCTTGACTTATTTCAGTGCACATGATGTCAATTTCTAATACTCATTAGGTTGATGAGTTAAGATTCCGATAAAAGTTGTATCTGGCTGTTTGTGAATTACATCAACTAAAATTTTATCATGAAGATATTTCCTGAAAGTTGTCAATTGGCTCACTTTGAATTGAGATTCCTAAAATGGTGACCATGCAAGTTGAATTCAATGCACATACAACGTTATTTGCTAAATAAACCTTTAATTCATATGAACTTCAATTATACTTTCAAATTAAGCTTGCCTCATTGCCCAGATTGACTAGTCTCAATAGCACTTCTCTTTGTGTCACTAATTTCTTCGTCTTTAAATGTCAAACTATTCAATTTCTAATCAATTCGAGATTCTAGATAGATTTTAAAACGAAATACATAAACTAGAATAAAATAAAAACATTATGTTCTAAAATAATAATTCATTGTATGCGATTTTATAAATATACGCCAAATGTCCAATAAAATGTGGCATATGCAAGCATTTAAGCCGATATAAGGCTCTCCTTTTATGTTTTCGATATTAGCAGCCTAATATAGTAAGGCTGCATGCCGGAAAATTTGGATAATCGAAACGCCTATAGATGCTTGAATCCAAACAACCCCATTTAGCTCTTTTATGGGATTACTTGAACCTCGAAAGAAAATACTTATCTTCCAAATCTCAACCATGTTAATTGACAAACTTGAATCATGGATGTTTCATCACCAGTATGAAGCCGTGATTATATGCTATTAGAAGGCGTTAAGGAATTTTTTTTACGTGTAACTCTCCGTGAATTGATGGAAACTACTTAAGTGGCTAAGTAGCACATTTGTCCGACCATGACTTATTTCAGTGCATATGAAGTCAATTTCCGATATTAATTAAGTTGATGTGTTAAGCTTCCGGTCAAAGCTGTCTCTTGTTGTTGGTGAAATGCATCGACAAAATTTGATTTTGAGGATGCTTTCTGAAAGTAGTCACTTTACTCACTTCTAATTACGATTTCTTGAATAGTTAAATATCTTTTCAAAGTTATTAACCCGTTAAATCAAGCATTTATTTATTTTTTCTGTTTAAGAAGATCGAAAACTACATTTTAAATTGCACTGAAGATAAATATTTTTAATTTATATTTTTAAGGCCATTTTGCTCAAGGGAAAATCATATGATTTTTTCAACGTTTACCATATTTACAAAAATATATCATTTAGGCATAAACCATCGCCATTTAAATAATTATTACGTAATAAATTCAAAATTATTGCTATTTTTGATGTAGACCATTTATTACAATACCGATATTCATTTTTTATAGCCTTTTTATACGACGTATAAAAATCTGCTATTTTAATAAAAATGTTCAGATTAAGTTTTTCTAGAGCAAAGAAAAGTGAATTTTAGAGAACGCAAATATTTTCAAAAAAGAAACCTTGTCTTCACCTTTTATTTATAAGAGCGAAATATGTTATAAATAAATTTTGAATTAATAAATGATAATGGAGGATCAACAATGATTCTTACTAATAAATGTATCGAGTATCATACAAAATTCAATATATTTTATTCATTTGTTATACCATCAACTCGAATCCTACCAAACATTTCAATTTTACTGAGTGTGTGAAGCTTGTTTTTGCTAAAATTCGAATTTATGATTTTCGATAATATGTACCCTGTTGTTAACTATTTTGAATAACTAAACCTTAGATTTTTAAAAAGCTATTACTCAATTTTGGCGATAAGATGGCGTTTCGGACTCAACGATTCATAACTCATGGGTTCCATTAACAAAAAAAAATTAAATTTCATTAGAGAAAATTAAAGTGAAGATTTATTAAATGAAAGCTAATAGTGGCACAAAGCATTTCAACTTTAATTTTATATCAACATATAAGATGAGCAGTGGATGCGTGACGTTTAGGTAAAAGGCACCGCAAATTCATGGAATCTAACTAAGTCGTAAGATGGAAAGTTCCTGTTTGGTTCATTTCACTGCAATTCTAGTCAATTTTGATTAGATATTGTAAGCAAATTTTTCTCAATCTTGTTTGGACTAATGAGTACAAAATATACACCTACTCTGCTTCAGGAGGAAACGGTCATTTGTCATTTGATGAAGATATTCACATGGCAACAAAAGAATTCATTTTATAAATCTATTTTTTTCATAATTAGTGACATTAAAGAATTTTTAGACAAATATTTTATGAAATCAACATCGCTTCTCAACAAAAAATTTGTGGATTCGATTTACTCACAAGAACGCTTTTAGTCTAAACCATACAGATTTATCATATGACTGTGTAACAAATAAACCTTTAGTTTTATAGTTTTACCCTAGCCAAAAATCAAAATGTAAATAAAAAATATAAACGATGCGATGAAATTAAATTTGGAACTAGTCTTCCATGGATTGGCGAACCCAGTTTACAAATTTTCTCCATATAAATGCACTAAAGTGCAATTTGTTTATTTGTGTATTTTTTCGTTCCATTATTATAGTTTTAAAATTCCTAATTGTATTTTCAAAAAAAGGTTCAACAATGAAAAGCAATAAAATGCACTAATACCACTTATTTATTTACATATTAATGCTTATCAAATAATTAAAAATATACCCATTGCCCACTTTTTGATTCAGTTGGCCAAATTTTGAAGCGATGTTCGTGTATGAGAAAATCGATAATACTATTAAAATAAGCTTAATATTTTACTAACTATTAACTAGCTCAAATAGCTTATTAAACTTCAAGTCAGACTTTCGGAAGCATAATTTTTAGTGGCATCAGTGTTTTGTTGATTGCAATTCAGTTTCAGAAGTGTAGCCTTGAAATTAAATGGGTGGCGAATAATCATCCAAAAAGTGTCTTCACTCTAAGATATTGTGAAGGTTTAGGAATTTTTTTCGTTTAAAGATGTTTGCATGTAATTTTCATTTCTAAGCATTTGCATCAAATGACGATGCCGATCCGAAAAAAACATTTCAATGGCTATCTATCCAATTTACAAATGCTTATATGCAAGAAAGAATAAAATAAAATCATTTTGTCTCAATTGCTAACCAAATCAGCCTTTTGATGCAAGCCAGTGATGATCGAATTATGCCCATTCACTTTTAGTATTTCTAAGATGAATACAATACACATTCGATGTGCAATTGCTTTCAATGTTTATTCTCCCACAGCGTAACCCTATTTCCATAAGAATTGTCATTAGTAGCCGTGAATTTAAAAATTCCAATGAGAACTATCTGTGACTTAATGGACTCTCCTTAATTATCTCAGGTGCCTATTTTATTTATTATTTCATTTTAAAACATTCGGAGTCAATTCCAACGTTTGTTAACATTATTTTCTTACAACATCGCTTCTCAACAAAAAATATCTGTTTTGTGCTAAATAACGGTTTTAGTCTAAATTTGATGAATTGTCATTCAAATATTCTATGTAATTAACATCGCTTCTCAACAGAAAATTTGTGGATTCCTTTTAGCTCACAAGAACGGTTTTAGTCTAAATTATAAATTTTATTACATGACTGCGTTACCCAAATATTTTGCCCGAATTTCAAACTTTAAGTATAACGAACGAATTGCCCAATGGTTCGTTTTTCCTTAAAGATTTTAAATTGGATAGTTAGCCATTGAAATGTTTTGTCGGATCGACAATATCAATCAATGCAAAATGCGTAGGTAGGAAAATCTCATGAAAACTCCTTTAAACGACAAAAAATCATAAACATGCACAATAAAAACACTCTGTTGGAGGCTTATTCGGCAGCCGATTGATTTCAAGGCTGCACTCCTGAGACTAAATATTTGGTGACAAAACACCGATGCCACTAAAGATTATGTTTCTAAAAGCCTAACTTGATGTATTATATGCTATTTGAGCTAGTTAATATTCGGAAAAAGTATTAAGCTTTTTTATTAGAATAATCGATTTTCCAATAGCCGAGCATCGCTTCAAAATTTGGATATTTGATTCAAAAAGTGGGGAATGAGTATTGTTTAATTATCTGATATTCATTTATACTTAAATAAATAAGTAGTAGCAGTGTATTTCATGTGCTTCAGAATGTCCTTTGTTGTTGGATCTGCTTTTGAAAAATATTAAAGAAATTCAATTGTATAAAAATAAAACGAAAAAATATAGAAATTAGCAAATTGGACTTTTGTATAATCATATGTGGAACATTTTCCAATTGTGTCTGCTTGACCATGCAAGATAATTTACAAAGTTTATGTTTTCGTATAATTTATATTTCATATTATTCAATTTAATTGTTGACATGGGTATAACTAAAAAAGCAAATTACATTTATGCATTGATTAATGCAAAATGACATGGCACTTGCATCATATAGCAAATACCTTCAATACTTGCTCAAATACGAGGCTTTGGAATGACATATATTTTTAGCGCTGCATGTACTTTTAAAATAAAATTTTACGGAATACATAGGATTATTATTTTTAAAAGCCCAAACAGAATTTTACAGGTCATATCATCATCATTCGTTTGTGATACCAAAAGTCTGAAATGACGTTTGACACAAAGCTAACGTGGAGAAGTCACATTGCTAAAATAGCTGGACGCGTCTCCAATAGACTGAATGTACTGAATCCTCTTGCTGGTAGCGTATGGGGCTGTGCGCGCTCAACTCTCAACACCACTTACAAGATGTTTATTCAGCCAATAATGTTGTATTGCTGAGAGCCACTCATTACAGCCACAAAGGTGACTCTCAAACCACTCGAGAAGGCACACAACCAAGCCTTACGACTTATTACTGAAGGGATAAAATCAACACCAATTGATGCAATGCTCCTAGTTACAGGAAGCACCACAATAGGTTCCCTTATCAAAGAAAAGGCCTTAATCCTGTATGAGAAGCTACTGCGCATTCCCATGGACAAGTTCATCAGCACCTATAAGAATAGACCAAGACATCTGAAAATGCAATCTGGTCTAATAGAGAAAGCCATAGAACTGAAGCAAGAATTATAAATTGATGTCAACCCAAAAAGCCTCTTTCTCCCCATGAAGCCATTAGCAGACACTGACGTAGTGTGTTGCACCCAACTGCTTGACTTCTTCAGGAAGTCAAACACCTCTCCAGAGCAAATGCGCTCACTAGTCCTTGAGACAATCAATGTCAACTATCCTGGAGATCAATGGCTCCAAGTCTTCACTGATGGGTCATACATAGTAAACCAAGCAAACGTTGGTGTAGGTGTCTATTCTGAACTCTTCTCTTTCTACGCAGCAGCGGGACATAAAAGATCCATTTTTGATAGAGAAATAGAGGCTTTTAGGATAGCACTATGCCAAGTATTTTGCCAGGATACGAAATTCACCAAAGCGGTGATACTTTCGGACTCACAGTCAGCAATAAACTCAATTGAAAGCAGAGAACCACCCAAAACAGCTGAGATAATGGAATGTAGAAAACTCTATGAGCTGCTGAGAGAGAGAAACAAAACAGTGGCCCTTCAATGGATTCCTGGTCACTGTGGTATTAAAGGCAATGAGCTTGCTGACACACTTGCTAAGAAGGGGACAACGATTTTGCAATGCTTGGACCGTCCGATGTCTTTCCACACAATGAAGGCCTTAATCAGGAGAGAATTCCATATCTCAAGGTGCAACGAAATTAAAGCTTGAACAAAGGAGAAACAGTGGACAGTGGCACTCTCCGACCTACCCGACTGGCCAAGAATCGAAGCTGTTGCTGAGTTTAGACTACGTACCGGACACGATTGCTTGGCAAAACAACTTCACAGACTGGGAGTACACACTCACCTCACATTCTCTCTATGTAACCTACAGGAGGAAATGGAAAAGACTCACCTGATTCGGTGTCCAGCCCTAAATACAAGGACGGAAAGCCAGAGATACTGGGAAGCAAGAAGACAGCTAATGAATTGCTATTAATTAACTGCTATTAATGTTCCCCCCCCC
>UZAE01000847.1:0-17572 GCA_900617975.1 Rodentolepis nana | reverse complement strand
ACAGTATGTATTTGCATTCACTTATCTGATATTGATTTCTTTAGTTTGTGGGACGCGTTATCGCTGTGTGCGTCATCGTATGCCTCCATGTCTGCTCGCCAGGATTGGGAGGTGAGGCCGTACAACTCTGTGTGCAGCTACCGTACAAACAGTGACCAATCATCAACATCTGTTTGTTTGACCTAATCCCCCATCCTGATCATGAGTAGCTCTCTGCGTGTACACTTTATCCGCAATACCCGTACTGAATAAACGTGCTTCGTGCTACACGTCTGTTTCCTTTATAGCTGGGCTATGGTTTAGCTGGTTCTGGGAATCTAGCTAGATGTTTGAGAATATGCCATAGAGATTTCTGAGTCGATCAGGCTTTACTAAGGTAGCAATCCGCTACAAGTTTTTTCGGAGTTAGTTTGACATTTTCATGTAATCACAGAGATAATATCCTAATAAATGATTGAATTTTGAACTGACGACAATGTGTTTACTCACAATTAATAATGTCCAATGTATTACTTATTTCCAACTGATTTATTTAGCATTTTAAATTAATTATTAATTAACATACTGAATGGTTTAGTACTGCCCAAGTGTGCAAAGGTAAAACTGGTAAAACACAGTAGAACAAAAAAGGTTGTCTGTAATTGTTTTATTAAAACTGGTATTAATTGTTTTACATTTTTATTCCTGCTTGCCCTCAAAGGGAAATTATCTCAACGGTTGGGGACGACAACGAGATGTAGCAATCACGCCATTAGCATAAATAATAAAAAAATGAATTGGTACTTAAATCTTTCTTTGGAAAAATTATTCACTTTATCCTACATCCCGGTAATGTTATGCATTCATAAGCATGTGTCTGGGTTCAACCTCGAATTCTTCGGTTAATGTTCGGGTCAATTAATTAGCTGAACATCATGAGGTTCGGAATTGCGCACCGAGTATAGATCAGATGTGTGCAAATAAATCTATGCAAATTTTTTTTCAGGTTGAAAGCAAAGGAAAATTACCATAAATGGAAATTTCATGTGTTATTTTACTCAGATTTGGACATCAGTATGAGACGGCATTCGGTATACAAATTGCAAAGCATAAGAATAGTTTTTATTGTCCCCTTGGCTCATGGCTTGAGAAGCTCTCTTTTAAATTTGCTCATCCTGGGCGTTAAAATTAGAACGAGATTGTAGGTGGAAAGAAATTTATACTGCAACATTGAACAGGGAAGAGCTTCCTAACTTATCCGCACAAAATCACTTTGGGCGTGTCTTGATTGGCGAATTCATTATGAAGGGTGTTGATGATGATACTGCCTAAGGCAGACTTAAATGATATACTTCTTGGTTACTCTCAACATTAATCAACTGGGGTTAGATGGGTTAGTCGTCGGATAAGCAAAGAACGATTGCGGCTGAAGTGAGACCAAGTAGAAGTAAAAATACAGTTAAGATATTGTTATATTTGCCTGAGAAACTGCTTAAGCAAAGTCAATTTTCTCGGATTTATTATATTCTTCATTCACTATCGCCTATGTATCATGAAGTCAGATACACTTTGGTTTATATCAAGCATAATGGAACTAATCTAGGTACTTTGGTGAATCGATTATGTCGGACTACTCATGATTTCTAAAATATGAGAGTGGAGGAAGGCGGTAGACATACCTGATGCGGTAATTCAACAGAAATGATTTAAGCACTGGTTGTTGCTCGGGTAGGCAGACAGAGAAATTTAAAGATGTGCACTGATTGGTTTGTTTAACTTCATACCGTTATTAAAGGCATAAGCTAGAGTTACATGTGAAAGCAACACCCTCCACCCCCACCCCCACCCTCCTCCCCGGAGAAGAGACAAGTACAATTGAAATTACAATGATTTCTTTTTAAATTAAAAATGACAGTGGTTCTACATGTGTTAAAAGGTAAATTTTGCATACAAACTCTCAAACATACTGAAACAATTGAATAGTTTACATCATGTTTATGACCCGTCAGAGACCTTAGAAAAAGCGTGCTTCACAATAGTTCTACATTATGATATCCTCTCAAAATGGCCATTATTCCCAAAATTTCATGAAATAGACGAAACCTTAGTATTGGAAAGTTATTTTATTTATTTATTTATACCAAATGGCAGGCGTTTTGATGGTTATCATTAGCCCTTTAGTTGACTTCAGGCTTAGCAGAGGGGAAGGAACATCAGAGTGAAAAAGTCGAGAGGGAGGGGTGGAGAAGAAGATTGTTTCAAAGATGTAAAAGAGACAGACACAAAGGTATAAAAAAGATGAGGTGATTACTGTGGAAGTAGTTAAATATGACATAGAGTGGGGTCGATGATAGTTTGAAGTGAGAAATCAACTGCAGTTAATAGACTTTTTGCCGTATGAGTATACGTTGCCCATGTTGCACCACATTGAGGTAAGTCTATTACGCACCCCGTGAAGAAATCATTGTGTCTATTAATTTGGTCAATTTGGGTTGCTCCTCGTGCAATAGAGGATTGATTGATTAAATTTATAACAGCTCAAATAGTTTTGGTTAAGTTGGCTGAATAATTCTTCTTAACAGTGGATTTTAAGTTTTTATAATTCAAATATCCTCTCAATAATTGAGTATTGAGAAATTGATGGACTATTGGAACTGTTTTTTCCTATTTTTTTGTTTGCTATATTGTAAGTGTGCTTACTCGTTTTTATACTTTGACATAACTGAGGTATTGCCAAATTTCTTGTTGTGGCAAAGCTAACTGGAAATTTAGATTTGCCTTTTGTCCCTTAATCAAATTTCGGAGTTATGTTTATTATTAATAAAAAATTTCTTACGATTGGTAAATAAGAAAGAACGAATGTTCAATTAAAAACCACCGTTCACATGAGTTCAATAATGTGATATTTTATACTACTGAAATACAGGCAACAATCTAAATTGGTATGAGGTTACTCATCTGCATTGATTCGTTCTAAATCTTCGTTGAGAAGGAAGCAGATAGACGTAGGAAACAAAAATATTTTAAATGATACCCCAATGAATAAAGTGACAAGTTTATGCACAGCGATCTTGATAAATCATCGTAATCTAATTGAAATACATTTGCGATGACATTTTTATTAGGTTGCGATTTTGAAATACGATATAAAATTCACACAGTTTATAAGGACTTCATCAAAGGTAATACAAACCACGAAATCGCAAGTCTTTTTCCAAAGTTACAGCCTTGAAAGTCAGCTTTTTTCATACTGATATTTCACGTGCCTCTTAATATTATGGCGGAGTTAATTATTTTTTTCTAAAGCCCTCTCCCTCTCTCCCTCCCTCCCTCTCTTTGTCTATCTCTCTCTCAACGCACCAAGAAGTCGTATGATTCCTTCTTAATGGCACTCTAGATCAACAATATTCAAAACAATAGGACTGATAATAATTTTAATCAAGATGGATGGACAGCGTTGTGAAATAAACACCGCCTTAACTTTTTATAACTGCCGGCAGTGTCAATCAAGAGGAATTAGCTTTTGATCTCATTCTCCAGTTTATTTAAGGTAGAATTGATGAATTGCATATTTTTCTTCGGTACCAACACCAACGACAGTCACTGTGCATTGTTGTATCAAATTTCTAATCCCAAGTAATTGGCATTTTAAAAGATCGATATGAGGAGCCAGAAGTTGTAATCTGAACAGCGAATCAGAATGGCTGTGTTAATTAGTTACTCTATTATATTCACAGATGATAACTGTCATTCGTCTGACTAACCATATTCCTCTATATTGGAGAATGGAGGTCCAATTATTACTAATGATTGGGTCCCCAATCTCCGGCTAATCATCATCCATTCATACTCCATTTGAAAGGTATGTATGGTTTCCAAATCACGTCAACAAGTGATTAGTATTATCAGTCTATGTCATTGTCCTTCTATGGTGTTTGAGGAACTGTATCATGCAAAATAAAAATTGGGCTGACTAGAAATCGTACCACGAAGAAAAGGAGTAGAATAGGCCACCTCGGTTCTAAAAACCCACCTAAAGGAAGAAAAATGGGCAGAACTTAATGACAGCCATCTGAATTCAAGAAATTAAAATTTAAGTGTACACCATGTTATTGAAGGTCTGTCTGGTTAGCCAAAACTAGCCATTGTCAAGAATAAATGTAGTAATCAATAGTTCACTCCATGAGGAAGATTAGCTTACAAACTTTGTTCAGGAACACTGAAACCATTTCAATTGGCCACCTACCAAGGCTACAACCAATTACGAGGCAGATAGATTTCAAATTAAAAGTGAGTTAGGTCTATTCGTGCCTTAACTTGATATACAATAAACAAATTAGGTCTCTAAAAGGCCACGAGTTCTAAAATAATTCATGGATCATATCTGATTAGAATATTGAAACATACTGGTTGGCATCAGTCCCACCATCTCAATTAGAGAGCCTCTAGGAAATACTCCTTTTACCCATGGTGAATTTTGGAATTTATTTCATTTTAACTAACCACGGAAGGAAAAGTAATTAACGGCTTTATATAATTAGGGAAAACACAATGCTTTAAGCTTGATAAAAATTTATCTCTCCCCCTCTCATCTAGATCTTAAATTTAAATCTAAGCTTCACTGGACATGATTATAACAAATACGCTTTAGTAAACTGAGATTTAGTTAAACGTCACTATAGTTAAGTAACTTGTATCCCAAAATAAAAGTACATCTTTGAACTATTTTCTGATTTATTAAGAAATTCCAAACCGATTTCAGTGAACGGACACTTGCATACCATCTCATGGACCAATTTTTTTGTGAATACCACATTAAATCGATACAGATTTTTAAACAAATGAATTTTTGTTTTACCCAAACAACTGCTCTAGGAAAAAGTAGAAAAAAGTCAGAGGCATTTCTTATTGTGCTCGTTCCATCGCCAGTCATCCAATATTCTGACGAATCTCCTTCTCGCCTCAGCTGAAAGAGAAGGGAAGATACGTAGAGAGGTGCATTCGAAGCGTTTACGATTGTGAATTTTGGCTTCGAGGCATTTTAATGCAACTAAACGATGCCTCCAAGACGTAACTACAGTCTATGAAACTGATTTGGTTTAGCATCTATGCTTTTAAGTTTTTGCCTGAAATTTATTCAACTTCTCGTTGCTTAAATTAAGCCCCAGTAGCCATGAGCTCTGAATTTGTACTTCTGCGATGATTCATCGCCACCTGTAAAGTTGGAAAACCGATTTCCGAGTTGCATACCGCACAAATAAATTGTCATGTACTTAAATATTCCAATGTTTAAAAATTGCATTAGTTTCGTTATTCATCCATCAATAATAAAAGGAAAAGCCGGAAAGATGTGTGGAATATAATTTCTGGCGGTGGACTTTATACCTCCCCGGTTTGACACGATAAATGCTCTGCATCTTGAAGGAATGTTCAAGAGCACTCTTGTTTTACAATTGAAAGACTCTAGACTCGTTGATTAAGTCACATTGTTGGGGAAAAAATTTTGGCACAATTTTCTTCCAATAGCCAAGATAGTACCAGTGGTTAATAGCTACTGTGGCCCAGTTCACCAAAAGTGCACTCCGTTATTTTGAAGACCTCAATGAAGAAACTTGAAAGGATATTGGAAACCACTTACGCTAAAATAAGAAGAGCTCTGAGTGAACACATCTGGATTAAGTTTCAGCGCAGATAGAGGAATGAGATAGACTTAAAGATATGGGAAGCGAATTGCAAATCTCTGCTTTCTCTCTTTGGGGTGTGAGTAATGTTCGTAGTGCCTCACCACATTTGAAGGCACAATGCAATGAACCCTTTTGGTAAACAGCAACAAGGTGATTGCAAAAGTTTGAAGAAAGATAAGTTTAATTTTGTTCATGACATCGAAGTAAATGCATTCTTTCAACAAAAAACAAGACATTTCTGAAGAACCCAAGCAATAGTGAAAGAGACACGGACAGATAAGATGTCTCAGCAACCTAGTCTGTCAATTAAGTCCAAGACTATTTAAGTCTCAAACATTGACTCTTAGAGTTATCGTTTGTCAGGGTCAATCAGGACTTATGAAAACATAGCAAATACGATCAACCTCTACACCATTAGCACTATTTTACATTCACGCCAGAAACATTCACGCCAAAAGTGTGATAAAAGAGAATAGAAAAATCACGTTCAATAGGCAGCAATTCTTTCTACATTAATTTAAGCCCTTCCCAAAAGTGGTTGGGTAAGACCCAGCCAAACGGACCGTCAAACTGAGCTTTTGAAAGTTTTCAAATGTTATAAAGGTGGTAAATGTAACATTCGAAGCTTTTGAGATCAGCACAAATTAATGCCTCGAGGAGGTGTTGACTCTCAATGTTGCTTTAAAAAGTCATCCAAGCGAAATACCATCGCAGAAAAAATTGTGTGTTCCAGACGAAGAGTAAACTACCAGTAAAGAAAAGTGATTAGACAAAATTGGCTACTACTAGCAAATGCCAGACGAAAAAGAAATGATTACTTATTTGTGGATGCAAATCGTTCAAGGGAAATTGTGAATTAGAAATCAGTGACACAGCCTAACACAATAATGTCTAAAACCAAAACGGGTTATAACATCAATTTTGACTTATGAAACAAAATCGTGCATGTCAGAGATCAAGTTATTCTCGAGTTCTAATAAAAGACAAGTTTTTTTGTTAATCGGAAATTCGAATTCAGAAAGGGGAGGTGATGTAAAGGCAAAGCAGTGCAAGTGCAATATCGATTTTACGACGTCGAGTCCTCGATTCTGCGACACTTAACAGCGTCATGATCATTCAACTATTGGTCAGTTATCTAACCAATCATATTCCTCTACGATCGGATAATGGAATTTAATGATTGGTTCAATCCTCCCCACCAATCATAATCTGGCCAAACCCCTTTTTAATGCGCAAACGAATTTCTAAACGCTTCATCACAATTGGTTTGGTTTTGTTATTAGGCCAATTCTGTCCGGCTTGAGCTCCGTCTTCTCTCTCTCTCCCTCTCTGGGATTTGAGTGACTGTAGCAATACCTCATAATGGTGAGGTCTGACTATACCTAGTCAATACTCAGTTCGCGTACTTTAAGGGGAGCTTTTAGGTGACTCAACGCTAGGGACTTGGACATCGCAGATAGAACATTCAAGAACTGGGATCTACACTAAAGACAATAATGTGCTATATTACAACTTATTCGGGTAATATATTAGTAAGACCAAATAATTTGAGTTACGTAACGCAAAAAGATCCGCCAACGGAAAGACAATGAGGTGATTTTATCAATTCTTAGAACTGTGATATGTATATAATAAAACGCCAGATTTTAATGAAAAGCGATCGAGGCACACAAATCAATTGTGAAAATCGATGAAGAGTTCAAAACACCACAGATATTGCGTCGGTTTTCGAAATAATACTTCCCCTTCTCCTTTTGGGGCTTTATGCCTTGCTGCAAAATGCATAGTATGAACTTTCAATGCCGTGGATCGGAACTTGATGCTATCAGAAGCGAAGGCTATTTACATTTACATAAATTCAAATCAAATTTTACAGTAAAAACATTTTTATCAATTATTGATCTTTCTTTTTAGGAAAAATGGGTTTTATTAGGATTGTTAACTAGCTTCCAAACTATAACGTCGTGATTTCTGCAGTAACCAAAATCAATTAAAACGGAATACAAATTTAATTAAATGTTTGATAAATGAATAGCTGAGTTTTGAGTTTCTAAATTAAATAATAAAATATTTACGATTGCTCAGAGTAATCTTCCGTTAAGAACCGACATGGAACGTCTATAAAAAGTCTGTCTAGTATAATGCTCTAAGAAGCCTCTCCAAATAGCAGAACGAATGATGAAAAAGCGCATAAAATACAAACCTTAGAAATCTTATTTTAAACAACATGAAAATTAGCCAATCCGCGTGTGACTCATTGACATTGACATGTCGTCTATATTGACTCGCGCCTTTTCCAGTATTTATTTGTCCTTATCCCGCTTGGACAATAGCTGCGCTATCGATTCCATTCACAAAGCCACTACTCAGTTTAATCACTCTTGATTATAAATTTATCCCGAAATTCATGGAATCAATAGATAACAATATATAATAGATTACTCCAAGTGATATGTCAGTAAGTCCAGAATTACAACAAAACTGGTAAAATTGATCCCTCAAGACGCAATTTTTAGATTCCCCTGTCGTTGATAGTGAAGAAGATCATAAAATTTAAGATTTATCCCAAGCAGTCTCCAGCAATGAGCTAACATTTATTTATTTATATCAAATAAGGTCTTTATGATAGTCATCATTAGTCCCTTAGCTGACTTCGGGCTTCACAGAGGGTAGGAACTTCAAAGGCGTAAAAGGTGGAGAGGGAAGAGAAGAGTGATTTACAGAAGTAAAAGAGACACAGGGACACAAAGACAGAGAAAAAAGTAAGATGAGTACTGTGGAAGGGACCGAAATATGACATACAGTGGGGTCGTGGTAGTTTGAAGTTAGAAGTCAACTGCCGGTTTGTAGACTTTTTGCCGTTTGAATATACGTTGCCCAGAGAGCACCCCCAAATTCTAATATAATTGTCGACAATATAATTTGCTAAAAAGTTTATTACAGATAAACGATGTCACTGTTAGTTAGATTAATATATAATTACATAAGAATGGCTTATTTCTTCTATGTTTATGAACTATCGTTGTAATAGAATGAAAAATTAACTTTGAAAACGGGCGAGGAATAATTAACTAGTCTTTCACACGTGCTCAAGTTTACCTACTTCAATTCTAATCAGCATAAACTGTTTTGAAAAAATCGGAATAATAAAATTCTAAACCAATTTAAAATTTCTTTATTGAATAGAATGATTATTCTATCGTTATCCATTATCATCATTTCAACTGAATGTTATGCTGCAGACATCTCATATAAAGCAATTTCTTCTTTTTTACGTTCTATTTCTTTCAGTAAATTGCATTTTAAAAAACCCTAAATCGCTTTGTCGAACTCCACTTTAAGAGTTGATAAAAATATAAGCAATAATTTATAAGATTAGGTTCTGCAATCTTTCCCCCTGAAAAATTAGTTACCTCTAAATAAAATTGACAAATGACATTCTAAAGTTAGGTAGTATTTTGCCACATTATCAGTATTAGCCAGGTCAAATTAGAAAATTTGGCCTTCTTTTATCATGTGTGAGGGTCAAAACAATAGGAATGTTAGAAGTAATTTAAGCAGTGTTAGAGAGTTTTGTGCTAAACAGAAAAATAATTCATTATTGCATCCAGACACCAAAATCGACAGGTCATCAGACTTTCAACTAAATTTTATAGTGTTCTAAAACATTTTCTGTTTTTTTTGAGTCAATAAAATTCTTATTGAAATGTCTTCCAGTGGTTTCGTAACCACCCACTTTCCCCATTGCTCTTAAAATAGTTATTCTCTGTGCTGGAAATTCTATTAGTTCGTGGAACTTCCATATTTAGATGAAGGTCTGTTCACCAAAGTCTTCTCATTTCGCACGTGATTCGAAAGCACTGGTGACACCTGGCGCCCACGCGAAAAATTTGCCATATATCTCCCCCCCCCCTCCTCCTTTTATCTCTTGTTGATAGTTTGTCCATTGAGTTAAAATGTACCGAACGAGTGGAAGCATCAATCCCAAAATTCATTTCAATCAGTTTTGAAGCACACTTAAACAAATTACTGTGTGAATTCTTATTCAATTAGGGCAATTATATCCCCAAATCAATAATCAATGGAAGTAGTTTGAGACCTTAAATTAACTTTACGGTAATACTTCAACTACATAAACTGCCGATATACTAATTCGCCCAGTTAAGATGTGAAAAATGCTTGTGAGTAGAAGAGCAAACAAGAGCTCCAATCTAACCCAATGCGTATTTGTATTGCCTACAAAAGTGACAGCGAGTTTCACCTTATGGGGTGATTGTTCACTTGAGCGCGCTCAGCGTGTAGGCTGAGTCAGTGTGCTGAGCTGAGTTTGTGAGTGCGTAGATGTTCTGGCACCTACGCTATGCACATACGCACACATCACTGTACCTTATCGAAATACAGCGTTACGACATCACCTATTGGCTACTGCCAAGCTCTATAAGACTACGCTCAATCATGCAGAGTATCATTCACTTTGTGTGTGTGTGTGCACAATTGAGAAGAGATTGAATAGTAGTGAGATACGACATAATACATTTCGTTTATTATCCCCTTTTCATTACATTTCTACTAAACTTCTGATATATACAAATTATTTCGATTTCGTACATCCTCAAGAACTAATAAAGGAAACCTAGTTACCAACTTAGCGTTACCATCAAAATGGACGCGGAAGCAATTTTCGACGATAGACCGAGAGCGGATAATCTACCGCATCTTCTGGTTAGTATGCATTTATTGATTTATTTATTGAACTTTATGTCTTACAAAGTACCAGTAGTAAACAAGTGGGAGATCTGAAATATTGACTAGCCATTTTCTCGAAAACCATTTTCTTTCATAACATATATCGTTTACTCACGAAAGTATTTCCTTTAACATGAATGAATTAATAATTTCCCTAGAGCTTTATTTCAAAATTTCGTCTTTATCAGCTAATTTATTTTGTTACTTAGATGCGCTGAACCAATCATACGTGTATATACTCGTAAATGTTTAAATAGTGTTGATAATGAGTAACTTAGTTGCCTAATTAAATGCTCGCTCAAGTGCATTTAATTATATATAAATCTCTTTATTGAGAGAATTTTATTCCTATTGTCTACTGCAAATTTTCGGTTATGTTCTTAACTGACGTATATGATGCCAAATTATTCCGTCATGGGACGTAGTCTTTTCTGCACTTGACATCTAAGAGACTTATTAGATTATTTCAAGTCAAAAATTTACAAAATGAAATTCATACATGCGCAATTCCCAATAATTTGCGAATAATTAGATGAAAAAAATGGTGCACATTCGTGTGAAATTCAATAGGATCGAGCTGTTATTGTTAGCTTTTTTTTTCATAACTGACAGTTTGTATTGTTAACTTTTGCTTCTTATTATATTACCTGTTCATACTTATTGCATGGATTTGTAAAATGACGTTTTTGCTTTAGTCTGGAATAAATATGGAATATATTGGCGAAACTCATCAAGCCCTTGAGCAGGAGCTGGATTATCAGACATACCTTGAGGATGAACTCAAAAACTACGTCGCAAGAGTAAGTGCTATTGCCCCTAAAATTTAATTAACGTTCATCAACCTCAAATGCCCATTGGTGATTTTTAACTTTAGGGTCTCTATTCCCAACACGATGCTGTTAACCTCCAGACCCTTATCAACATTAATCGAGAACATCTCGAATCTCTTTCCCCCATCACCAGTTTGGAACATATGTTCTCCGTAAGTGGGTGTATTTTGCATTGAAGTGAATCAGCCGGTTATTTTAAAGTAGACCTATCGGCGATAAAATGAGAGTGGTTCAGATCTGAGTAGTTGTCTAGTTCTTATAGAGTGGTAACTTAAAATATCAAAGTGATAGAGATAGAGAGAGAGAGCGTGCGTTTGGCACAAACACCGACGTGTGTGTAATTTTCTTGAAGTGACTGCAATTTCTTTCTCTATGTGAATGCGAATTTGCTCTCCGTGAGCGTTTCTGAGCAAAGATGGTAGTTACAAGACGACATTACTACAACAATTAGTGGGTTATGCAAATTCCAAGTTGTTTTGCATAAATCAGAATACAAGATTAGTGACTCTCAATGGTCCTTAGGCCTTCTCTATATGGATTACATATTTGTGCTCATCATTTTGCAAATTAAGGTATTTTTGAATCAAGAAATACCGCTTTACCAAATAGTAGGTCGGTTATTACGCCAAAAATCGGGATGGTGTAGATTAATTCGAAACTTGTACAATTATTTAAGACAAAATTCAATTAACAAAGATTCTTCTCTAATATTTCAAAGTTAGATAAAAGAAATATTCTGATTTCTTCTGTTTTTTAAGAAGGAATTGTAATTATTTTGTAGGAAATCTCCCAAAAAGTTTCAGATCGTGCAGTGGATCTTGCGAATGCTCGAGACAGTCAGGCTTTTTGGGATCGAGTGAGTATCATTTTTTTCACACGAACCTTCGCTATTGCTACTGATTAAATTATAAGTAGTAATGGTCTTTCTATATAAACTATTTACAGAACCTAAGTAAGAATATGCGTGCATGCTGGAAAACAGTCCAACGCTTCGCCTATGTCAGTAGAGTTCACATTTCAAATGCTTCAGAATATCAAATGGTAAGAAAGTCACAATAAATTAATATCTATCAATAAGTAAGAAAGTAATCATAACCTTGGTCTTCATTTCAGTTCTACTACAACTGTGATCACTTCATCAAATCCCTTCAAAAGAAAGCAGAAATTAACTACAATCGATATCGTGATATTGACACTGACTATCCGTCCGTTTCAACTTCTCGTCTTAACACCTTCATGACCGTAAATCAAATAAAAAAATTACATCTAGTCAATAATTTCAAAAACCTAATGAATTTTCATGTTTATAGGAGGGTCTTGCAAAATTCCAGTCCTTAGCCTCAGAAGTTATGCGTCTGATGGATAAAGCCCAGCGTGTTAATCCCGTCTACCTACGAGTTCGAGGTCTCAACCGTCCCGTTTCAGGTATCATGCTCTGTGATTACACCACAAAGAACTTTAGTCTACGGGCTGGACAGCACGTCTTCGTTCTAAACAATGCTTATGTAACACCCTTGACTTCCAACTCAGATGCAACTGAAGGTTCAGAAACTTCGGAATGTAGTACCTGTTCATATTGTTGTGGACTTCACCATAGTCATCATCCAGGTTGTGAAAACTATGAAGTGCAAATGTCGACCACAGTTACGGAAACAACTCCAACTGAAGAAGGAACTGATTCTGCAGACTTGGCACAAGGAGCACCTGTTGTTATGCGAAGAAGACAACTCAGTGATGTCTCATCTGTTACAGAAGAAACGAATGGTCCAAGCGAAGAATCAACGGTGAATAGCACCCCGGGATGCAGTCATACCTTCTGCAGTCAACGAGAACCTGTTATATGGAAAGTTCGTACATCTGACGGTAGCTTGACGGTTGATGTTCCAGCAGTCACTGTAATGATCAATGAACGTGACGAAGAAGCCATTGCCCATGCTCATGAGTAAGTCCACTCAATGTACTATGTAGTTACTTCCACCATATCAACTTCCCATTTACATATACCTTCCTATTTCTGTTCTCCCTTTCAGAATCTACGAGTTCTTTACGAATATGTGGAGAGAAGCAATCGATATCTGGCTGACCAAAGGAGTTAAAGCTCTTACCAACTACTTTTCAACTCTAATTGAAGCCAAGGTGATTGTCAGAGGGCACATAAATTATTCCCCATCAGAATTTGATGCGTGTCTTCACCACATCTTGCTTAATATAGATTTAATTAATTCAAATTATTTGTGTATTACTCATCGTTGAAGTCATCTTTAAATTCCTATTTTATTTATTTTCTTTAAATGATTGTAAACGGGGCCTAAAACTAATAAGCTCAATTATATCAACAAAATCGACATTTGGTTCCATTTAAAGTGCGAATAGAAACACTTAAAAGTCTGCTGTATTAAACGCCATTTTGTCTGCTCATTAACTGCAATTTCTCTTTAATTAATCTAGTATATTCGCTTAGAAAGCGAGAGAATTTTCCAACAGTTCTTGGATGAAGTTCAGAGAGCATTCCCAATTCAAGATCCTGAAAGTGCATCAGCAAACAAAATCCTCAATGAAATGATTGAAACACTGAGAGAGAAAATAAGGCGACAAGAAACTCGTAAGTGAAACTCCTCCCTCACATATGATGTTTATTTACCTTTTTTCAGGATAAATAATTTTTCCAATATTTTTTTGAGGTGAAGAAACAACTGAGGAAATTTACGTTAGGATTACTGAAGTTGCAACCTATCGTAAAACGGTCCAGAAAGTTAGAGTAAGTTAATCTGATCTAATTAATAGCAGTTACTGGACACAAATTAAACCACAAAATTTGTTCTTTTACTGATCGAAGTATGCATTAATCATCGCTCCCTATCAAATGTTTAACAATTGTACTGATATAAAGTTAGTAGTTATTTAAATTGTACCACATTATTTTTTGCTAGGATCACGTCAATCACATCAGGCGATTTATGAAAGACGTTGAGGAGAACACTCACAGAGGTTACATCGATACAGCTACCTTAAAATCAATGGGAGATCTTAAATACGTCTAGTAAGTAACAATATTTCCACTTAATGGCTGATATCTTTTCTAGTGAGGAAACAGTTGAAGAACATAGGAAATTGGAGAGAATGTTACGCCAAGTCAATGCCTTCCGAACTGGACGAAGATCACCAAGGGTGCCTGTGCATACGATACAAAGCTTTTACGGCAAATACTACTCTTCAGCTGAAGAATACTCTAGTGAATCAGAAGAATCACAGTATGATGTGGAAAGGAGTAAGGATTTATCAACTAGAATTCTGTATGGGAGAGAAGAAACCCACCGAACAACTGCGCTAACAGATCGACCGCGATACGTAAGGCGGCCGCGTGGTGGCGTAGCGGGTGGGGAACTACCTACAGATTCTAGCGATGAATCAGATACTGGAAAACCTCGTCGTTCAAGCGGGTTCCTCTACAAACCAACTCATGGACGCCGCGATGAACACGTATCAGAAATTATTGAGGAGACCAATGACACTGTGATTAGCTCAATGACTTTAGATCGAAAGATTAATTTTGCGAAACAGATCAGACGTCCTGATGAAATTGACATCTCTCCAGATGAGCGGTATCGTAGTCGACGTCAATATCATGTTCCACCTGGACCTCAAAAAGGTGACGTGTCAATGGTCTATCTTCAGATTACAACTGCCAAAAGTACTCAAGACCCCATGTCACCGACAGATGATAATCGACAAAGTAGAGGAATTCAAATTGACATTGAGACAATACCTGTTGATGGTAAGGATGTTCTTCAGGTTGAACCAAGAGTTGCATCGTGGCAAAAGAACGCTGCTGGTGGAATGACACTCAGACACGATGTATCATTGGATCCAATACAGTTGGAAAGAGAAAGAAGACCAGGTCCGGAAAGAACGATGGAGGCAATCGTAGTTGGAACAGCGAGAACTGATGATTATCATGATCGCGGTGTTCAGGTGACAAGTCGAGATGAGTATAAAGGAATAATGAAGCCTCCAATGTACGAGTATGTGCAAAGATCAACACAGACAGCAGCTTACGTAGAACCAATAGAAGTAATCCAAATTGACAAGACTGAGATGGTACACGCTGCTCCCCCAATTCCAGAAAATCGTTATATCGTTTCGTCTTTCACTGAGGTACCAAAAGTTACAAGTGGCTTAATTTCAAGCAGCTTGATTCTCGGTCAAACCGACACTGCCATCACAGCACCAAGGAGTGAAATTTCAACTACGATATCTACCGTCACACATGACACAGTGAAAGAATTTATTCCGAGTGCAATCGGCGTTTCCACTGAGCAATTGCTTCACTCAGAAGATGCCTGGACTGAAGCCGCTATAGTTGAAGAAATTCAAGTTCCAACCATCCAACAAATAAGAAAAGTTGGAGAGAAATCAGCACCACCAATTGAATCAGTCCACCAAATAGTGAAAGTTAGAGCATGCCAGACTTCAAAACCACTATTCAACGATTTCGAAGTACAGACAAGAATTGATACACAACGCATAGAGTCAATAACTAGCACAATTGAAGAACCGTCAAGAGAAGTTATAACCAGCAGTGAGATTAAAAATGTTGAGTTCACTATTACGGCAGGAAGTGAACAGGTTTTGCATACTGAACAACCAGTTTTAGAAAGAGCAGAGCTTGTTTCGGTTACGACTTCATGGACGGAAACTCCCAGGGTTCTAGGAGAAATTTCTAGTGACTGGATAGCGGACATAGCAGACAGAGGTATCAGTGCACCTGAAATTGCAGTTGAAAGTACTGTTACTTCATCTCAAAAGACACCTGAACCTCGTATCACCCAAATAAATGTCAATACACAGACGGAATCAGAATATATAAGCCGTGGTACGGTGACCATGGTCGTAGAAGAAATGATGCCACCAATAAGAGTTGTAGAGGCACCCAGAGTTCAAGCAGCACCATTGGTAGAGCCACGTGTTAGCATTCGATATTGCCAGACATCGACACCCCTTCACATTCATTACGAGGGTATTACAACTATCGAAGAAGCACGAACTAGAGTTTCAGAATCAAAACCTAGAATGCATTCTATAGAATTGCAAGCACAAATAGCTGCTGAAAGTCTGGAAGCAATAACACATGCCAATGAAGAAGAGCGTCGTCAGTTGAAAGGAATCGGTATTAACACAGAAGACTTGAAAACCTACTTAGATGCATGGACAGAAGCATTTGTAGTTGATGAGCCACAAAAGCTAATTGTTCAAGAGCACACTATGGAAGTAAAAGCAGAACTTGGTCCAAAACGAGTCACACATTCAATGGAGACGCAGACACTATTCCGAGGTGAAATGACTATCCTGTCCGTTGAGTGTCCTTCAATAGTATCAGTATCGACAGCATCAATGACAGATTGTACAATTGAGCAAGTTCAACCAACAGAAATTCACAGAATTCGACAACTTATTCCAGAATTTGGCACAGTAACTACAACAAGCGAAGCACCACGCCTGGAGGAAGTGGGTACCAGCACAGATTCTATGATGACATATCTTGACACTTGGACAGAAACGACAGCAATAGAAGAGCCTTCTCCCAAACCAAGAATGCATTCTATGCAAGTACAAGCTCAAATAGGCACGGATGTTCAAGAAACAACAACATATACAACTAGCGAAAAACAGCATCAATTAGAAAGAATCAGTATTAACACAAAAGACTTGATAACCCACTCAGAAGCGTGGACAGAAGCATTGGCAATGGTTGAGCCGGAAAAATTAATCTACCAAGTGCAAACAGAAGAAGTCAAAGCGCAGCCCGTTGTGAAGAAAAGAATGGATTCAAGAGAGATACAAGCAAGTATGATGTCGGAAAGAATCGACACAACAACACAAGTTTCAGAATTGTCAAAGAGAATGGATGTTGTAAACGTAGAAACCCCAGTAATAGAATACAGAGCAACTGCCATAATGACAAAATCGATGATTGAGCCAACTCAACAAGTCGTTGTCCACGCTTTCGCTCCAGCTAAGCCTCTGGAAATCGCATCCACTGGTTTGGATATCGGGCAGACAGATACACAGACTGACGTACACAGCGAGGGTTTGCTAACAACTGTATCTTCAGTAGTTGAGCTCCCTATCCGTCAATCTGAAGTAACAATAGGAGCAGAAGTCAAATATTCGGATGCTCAAACAACAGCAGAAGCTGAAGAACTCAAAACACTTGTGTCTTCTTGGGCAGAAGAAGTGATCATCAGAACAATACCTGCACCAGTTGTAGAAGCACCACCACCATTGCCAATGACACCAATTCTCACGTCTGTAAGATACAGAGGAGTGCAAACG
>UZAE01000846.1:0-17603 GCA_900617975.1 Rodentolepis nana | reverse complement strand
CTGAGTCAGTCAGGTTTTAATAAAGTAGCAATCCGCTACAATATCATATGCGCGATTGTATCAAAAACAAACCATAAAAAATGACCTCCTTACCTCACAAATACGTTTCCACATGGCATTATCGACTTGGGAATCACTGGGAGCGTAGGATAAAGAAGATCGGGGGACTCTGGACGCACAATCTAAAAAGCAAGAAAGACGAATAAAATCAGAATCAAGAAAGAGCTCGCACCCAACGGAAAGATAAATTTGATGTATTTTAAGCAATTAATAGACACTGTCTTGTTTACAACAATAAGATTCGCTAATTCCTACTTAAGGCAATTGAATACGCATTAGAAGAGCTGAAAAAAGGAAATACAAAATATAAATAGACGTAAAAATTAGTATGACTTTCAGAGGTCCCGATAGACTTACCTCCACGTGATGCAACCTGGGCAACGTATACTTTTACGATAAAAGAGTCTATAAACCGGCAATTCACTTCTGACTTCAAACTACCATGACCCCACTGTATATCATATTCCAGCACTTCCACAGTACCCGCCTTACCTTTTTGCCTATCTCTATTACATCTGTGAATCACTCTTCTGTCCCATACCCCACTCCCCCTCTGTGAAGTCCAAAGTCTTGCACATCAAGGTATCAATTACTGTGTCTTATCAGACGGGGTGAAGAAGTAAATAGCAACTGCTCCATTAGCGCGCACACACACACACACGTGACTGCTATTACAACACATGCAGAGATGGCTAAAAAGCAGAGAACTTACCAGCAGCCCGCGGAACAATAAGACTGGTGCAGCGATGCTGCTGAGCATCAGGAGCGTCGACAGCAAGAGGACTATTGGGAAGAATTGTGGTACATTTCTCACAGCACCGGAGTTCAGTGTGCAGGCGAAGATGAGCTGCAATCAACTCAACTGAGCTCTGTTCCACTGAACAGGAAAGAGGACTTATTAAAGCTATTTTCAAATACTGGAGGAAATTTACAATGTCGACTAACCAAATTAGGATAAAAATTGCTACAAAAAAGCATTTTTATTAACGTGTGAACAATTATTACATCTCGACCTTCGCATTTAATATTTTAATGCCATCTAGAACATCATTTAATTAAAAAATTAAACCTTATATAGGCAAGAGAACAAAGCATCAAACTAAAATCTAACCTACTTACCAATGGTAAACTGAGCGACACACAGACCACATTTCCACAAAAATGGTTCCGTTTCTATTGAATCAACAGAAATTAGGACGTCCACAGTCGCAGGAGCCTTATAAGCAATTCTTGTAATTTCATCCAGAGCAACTTCAACCGTACTCACGGAAGCCAAGACCATTTGAGGATGTTTAATTGAGCTGCAATACTTCGATGTGATTACCAAATCACTATTATTTGAAGAGTTTGGATCTTCAGCAACTAACTGCAGCCTTCGCCAAGGCCGATCATCACCAGAAGTCAGAAGGACGTTCAAGGGTAGGGAAGATTGTAAGATGCGAGTTCTAATAACCCCTTGTAGGGTCTCGTTAAGAGCTGACCATGAACACATCGGGTACCGAGTGTAAGAGAGAGATGCTGTTAGAACGGTCTCGACCACTTCTTCATCAGACTCCAACATGTCCTCTAAAGTAAAGCCATTACAGTTAAACAAGAAGTGGATCAATGTACAGCATGCAGGATATCAAGAAGCGTTAGGAATGTAAAAAATATTTTATTGGTTTCACAAATCTGAACACTTTCAATTATTAAGACAGAGGATATAGCCACCAAAAGGATCACAAAGCCTATCCAGACTTCGACAAGAAGATATTACTGAAAAGTTATTCAACTCCATTGGGAACGTAGATGAAGTAGAGTTCTCTGATGGATTAAACCGGATACTAGAGGGACACTGGGATTGAATTTTGCGAAGACGGCCTGCACAAATGGGTTCATCGGGGTCCAATTGGCGACCGGTGGAAAGATCGATCAGTGTGACGAGTTGGTAGCTGGCTCCATTGGTTCGAGATGAGGTCGACTGGCTGCCGTCCATGTCATAGACTAGAATCCAGTCGGATTCGAGTGGAGAAGTGAATATAACTCGATCGGATACGCCTTCTTTAAACTCGGGGACCTAAAATCGTGGTGCATAGCATAATATGTTAATCTTGGCGTATTATAGATAATAAATTCCGTCAGGACCCAATGATCACTTTAATTAAGGTACCTAGATTCTTACATCTTATCTTAAAATACTTTCGCTAGTAGCTAATAAGGTGGTACAAACCAAATGCTTAATTTTAGTTGAAAGCGGTTTCTGTCAATTTTATTAATGCAAGGCATTTTTTGGGATCGAAAGAGATACAAAACAAGAAGCCCATACATTCATTACGAATTAGGGGACAATAAATATAGATTTTTTGGTGAGTCAGCCAAATCGAAGACGATTTATTTCGATCAAAATAGCAATAATTATTAAAAAACCGATTACGCTATGAAATCCGCAATGACTTTTCGACAAAATTTGTATTACTGTTATCAACACATTTATTATGATAATACTCTAACTTAAAATTAGCAAGAAAAGGTGGCGGTTCACAGTATATATGTGAATAGATTGTTTAACTTCTTGCAAATCAGAACAAATAAGATACTCACATCGAAAACAACTTCTTCCATATGAGCAATGATAGACACACGACTTAACTCATCTTGGTTTTCATCGTAAGGTCGCCATCGACTGAAATCAAAGTAGGAATGGCAGTGACCACACAATTGATTAGCCAAATGGGTATCGGGATCATCAGAATGGGAGCGTAATTTGCTTTCCCGCTCTATCGGAACTAGAGACTTAACAGAAAATTTAGGCTACTATCATCTCCATACCCAGTGAAGGTAAGAGGCTCGAATATCTTGAAGCATGGCGAGATAGTTAAGTGGTTTACAGGATTGCAGTCTTTCACGAGAATTTAAGAGAGACATCGTCCAGGGATTGAATGAACACTTCTGTGAAAGGCATTCGTGTTGTAAGAAATTGTTCGCCAGGAGCTGGAAGCGAAGAAAAAATGCCAAGCAACAGTAAAACATACTCAAAATTCACATATGAAATAAGGGAAGTTCTAAAAATAAAACTACCAAACTTATTTGAATAAGGGGTGAAAAATGTAGCAGCTAATAAGTTACTCCAACAAAAATGTAATAAAAACATATATTGCAACAAAAGACGTGAACTTAAAGTGTTGAGGACATGGTGGGATACAACGAAAATTAAATAAACGACAAGAAAAGTAACCAAACTTGCAATGGGATGTCTGTGACCCTCTGGCCAACATTCAGAGCATTTAACAACACGGATTTGAAGGCTGCTTAAATCACAATCCCTAATTGAATTTTGTTCCTTTTGTTCATCAAAATCTACCCAATTACTGGGGGGAATGGGAGAGTTTTCTAGCGAATATCGAACACTGCAACCTTCAGGATCCCAGAAGTAGCAAGAAGAGCAATAATTGCTCGTTAGAAGCGATCCATTTGTTGACAAAGGAGGCGGTATAGATTCAGTCTTATAATTCTTTCTGTAAGAACCCTAAAAAGAGATTTTAAAGAATAACAGAATCATACCATCGGAACAATGCAGGAGAAGTCCTCGCCAAATGAACAACTAATAACTCGAATCTGATTACCCTGACTAACCCACGAAAGACGCAAACGTCCAGTTTGTGGACAAATTGAAGGATGAATACTGGCCGAGAGATCGGACATACATTTGCAAGATATACCCTTGGAAGTCTCTTGTTTACTTGAAATTAGATAAAAAGGTAAACGGGAACTCTTTTGGTCGCTGCATGATGTACATTCTCTTGATGAGAACTGGCAATCGGGAGAAAATCGAATAAACCAAAAGTGCTTAGAACATAGGAAAGTGCTATCCTTCTCATTTTTCTTAAAAGCACTCTGACATTCTAAACACATTGGTTCCGGCAACGTTCCCCATAGGATCGTCACATTTTCAATGCCCTAAATGGGATGTCGTAAGACAGCACACCAACACATACCCATGCAAGAATAAGGACAAATTCAATTGGATTCCGAACAGACTGTATAAATCTAACTCCAATTCGATCATCGATTCGGCCTTCAGAAAATGACTGAGTGTATACCGCAAAAGGTTTATCAAACCAAGATAAAGGGGAATGGCAATAGCCAGGAACGAGCCAAAACGTTAACTTAAATACATTACTCCTAAAGTAATAAGACAAAATAAATCTTCCATCTCCACTGAATCCCAAAATAACTTCATAACGCAGTGAATGTGGCAAAACATTATTAAGCTGGATAGATCTTAAACCAGGGAATATAGGAATACGTGCACCGTTAATCTCTCGATTGAATATAGAATCCAGTAAATTCATGCCTAAAATGATAAAAATATCCGTAACGACCATATTAAATGTGTACCACTCTATAGAAAAAAGCAAAATTGAGAAAACTGATTACACGAAGGGAAAAAAAGTAGTAATGAATAGCAAATTTATTCGATCGAAGAAACTAAAAAACTAAATCAAAATAATTCTCTCTTTAAAAATCGATGCAGCGCCCTTTGCGTTCCCAGTCTCCGTACCTTGTGGGTTCAGGTCCTCGCGGTCCTTGAGATTCGCCAGTTTTTGGATTTATGTCATTAGGGAACCGCTCGAGTGGTTCTTTCTCTGCATCTGGATGTGGTTCTAGTTTCCGATTAGCTCCTTTATCACATTCATCCGAGAAGGAGCGACAGTAAGCGAGGTTCATCCGAAATCTCGAAAACTTGCAGCCGACCGTCCGAAGCATCTTAGGTATTTTGAGTTTCGCAACTGTTTTACGGTATAACCAAATAATAATAAAAAGCAGACTTTCTAGAAATTTTGATTTTGCACGTATATAATTTTCAAATATAAATATTTTATTATATTAGGTATTTTGTTAAATTATTTTATTATTAACGACTTTTCTATTTTTAAATGAATATTATAATTTATTATGCACATATTTATTAAATTCAATATCGCTTTTATTACCACTAAAAGGGCCCGTATTCAATTTGCTAACTCGTAATGTCGTTAAACGTTTGGTATGTTTTGTTTCTTGTCCATCTCTTTCATTCTTTTGTTTTGCATGCCATTTCAAATGCAATTTACTGACATTATATGAACCTCGTACATTTGTTACTCCGTAAATGGCTTTACTTTTAAGTAGTGTCTATTTCAATGCGCTATGCGTTTTTAATCAAATACTATTTTTTATTCTGATGTAAAGAATTTCTAAGTATGACGTCTATTGGTACCGGCGTTACTTCGGTATGCGCCGCTTCTCAAACAGATGGTGAATGGCCGGCTGCCTTACCGCCAGATCTTTCAGAATCAACTCTTCCCCGAGAATTTCGCAGTCGCTTGCATAAGATGTTTGAACGAGTTGAAAGGGAATTCGAACGAGAATACCAAAAGTTGTGCGCAGAGAACTTTACTCGTATGCCTCCCTTTTATTAGGTGCTTTTAAACCCCTTGTTGTAGTTCAAGAAAAATTGGAAAAGTTTGAGGACACGGATCATCCAGAATCGAGCATATTTACTAAAAAATGTATGTGGCTTTTTCTGGTGTAGCTTTGTTCTTATCTCTTTATTTATTAATCTTTCATTGGTTCAGTGACAGCGAGTCAGTTGTCACACAGAATAAAACAACAATACAAGCAGTCTACGTCGCGCTTGGTTTCTAGTCTTAGACCAACATCTGGAGGCTTGACTCTTCCAGGACCTGGGCAGATGTCTTCTTCAAATGCTAATGACTTGTCATCACGTGCTAATTCATGGAATTTCATTCATCGATTCTCTGGCCATCGAGATGGCATTTGGGAAGTTACCTGTTTCCGGTCCTTCATTGCTTCTGCGTCTGCGGATACAACCGTTCGACTTTGGAGCAACTCTGATCAACACAAGTACGTGAATATGGTTCCTTAATGCTTTTCGCTTTTAACTAAACCATGACAATATTAAATAGATGTATTTGCCAGTCTTTAACTTGTATTGATTCATATATTCTCGCAATAAACACTCCAGCTTATCGTCCTTGGACTTTCGTTAATTTATAGATACTGGTTATAGGACTGGTTCCTTGTCGAATTTTTGTGGAATTATCTATCTAACTCATTACAATTATGCTTTTGATTGAATTTCCCCTCTTGGATTTAGTAGTGAGTTGAAACTAGTGCCTAGCTATTGACTAGTCTTAGCTTATTTTTAATTTATAAATATTTTCATTGCTGTGATAATGGATGCCTTAAGTGAGTATAGATTAGTTTGCTTAAGGTGACTTCTTGCTCTTGAATAACTGTACCACAACCTTAAAATACCATTTTCTTATTTCTCCAGCGTTTTACGAGAAACATTTATTGTCACGCAGTATTAAGCTCCTTCGTATATTAACGCTTTTTTCACTTCGGTGTTTTTTTAACTACTCGGGTTTATTTTCCTCGTTTCTTGGGTCATTACATTATTTCACACAAGTAATTGATGTACTTGGTATAAATTTAATCTTATTATTAATAGCTCGACTCGAATATTCTACCGAAATTGATCTTGTCTTGAGTTTCCTTTTATTGCTTTGTTTTGGCAACGTTTTAATAGTATTTTCTTAGCCTGTAGGCGATTTGTGATTTACCTTTCCTTCGCATAATGGTTCTCTTCCCTAGTTAAAAGATATTCTGATGTGTTTTTAAAGATTGTTACTCATATCTCAGTCGAGTTTGCCACTTTGTAAAGACCTTCTTATTTAAATAAAATATTAATTTCTAAGCAAACCTTTGCGCATTTGTGGAGATTTTTAATATTATTTGCACCACAACCAGGTTCGCTTTCCACATTTTTCCCCACCTTTTTGGTGCATTTCAGAGGATAATTGGCTTTTTAAAAATTCTCTGAAAGGAAGAGGGACCAGATAGAATTTCGTTGTCTCGTCTCTGGTTTATAATGAATCCAACTACCATCTGATTTTCCATATTATCACTATTTATTTTCCATTCCCTAATACATTTTTATTGTCTTATCGGCCATATTTCATCCTCCTAATATCTCTGGTGTGTCCATCACTCTGTAAATAGTTGATGAAGTAATTATGCCTCCATAAATGGTGTTTTTTAAATAGCTCGAGTTACTTTCTGAGACATATTTGCATTCAATGCTTATACTGGATGCTAATTTCATGTTTTGGCATCAATCATTTCATTTTTTCAAATTGTTGGGAAGGCAAATGGTCTTGTTTCGCGATTTATACTGCTTGCCTATAGGCTAAATCAATACGGAGTCGAAGAGATGTTAGTGTCTAGGAGATTTGTGCTTCTCCACGGGCTTTTTATAGTGATTCTCAGGTGTCCACTAATTTTTGTCCATAATAAGCTCTTCCGTTCTCCCTTTTTTGCCCACCATGGTTATGTGTTTTGCATTCATTCATTTATGCTTTCGGGTTTCGAGTTGGATTGGAAGGAGGGCCAACCTTTTTAATCGAATTTGTTCTCAGTGATACTTCATTTGCAGTGAATACCGATGGCAGTCGTACCCGTAACCTCCGATTTCACATCCAGGGCGTTAGACCCTCTAGCACTTCTATAGAAATATTTGCTTTGTATTGTGTTACGCGGTTCAGTTTGCTTGTTTTCGTCACTTTTACAGTGTCTGTCTAGGTGCGATTTTCTCACTTTCTCCCCTTTATCAAAGTGGCCACCTTTCAAACTACTTTGTCAACGCAATTTCGCATCCAAGTGTGCCATAAAGTACTACGGAAGTCGGTCGTTTTTCTTTATTTCTTAACCCTTGAATGTGCTCTAATTGTTTATCTTACAACCAATGATGTGATTGTGCTTATTTCGACCATATGTTTGCCTAATAAATTGGCTTTCAATTTGTTGGAGGTTGTTCTGTGTCAAAATGTTGAAATCTCAGGTTTTAGAGCTTGCAACTAGAAATAAATGACTTTCATTTTTTATTATTGTTAAGTTGAGTTGCATTTGGAATACAGCCTTCCATATGTAGAGCCATAGACTCAAGTTATTGCGAATAAAATAGACAACGTGGTTCATTTGGTAGCCCTATATGTTGTTTTTCTATCTTAGATTTTAAAGAAGTTGGTATGATATGTTGTACTTGAGGTTTATTCTCGTTCTTAAAAGGTTGTTAACACTATCTACTAATTTCACTTACCGATCAATCTACCTTCTTCGCGTCTTTCCAATTTTGTTACTCCCATCGTTTTTTTCTGAACTTAGTTATAGTTAGTACTAATTAAGATCAACCAGTCTACTTATATGCGTCATCAAACGTCAAATAGGCAAGTAAGTGGGCTCGCCAACATCAAATCATGGTGTTTGCGCACTAATTTGATGAGTTTTGTCATGCAATATGTTTGTACATTCAGTAACCGGCCACAATTTGTAATAGTTGCTCCATGGCGTCCTTCTTCACCAGGGTAAATGTTAAATATATTTCTCTTTGTACATGTTTGAGGTAACGTTTAATCCGGATATTACTGTGTAGTGTTATCAATAACTCATAATTAGTAAATCATTTTATCACCGTTTTCGTAAATCGTTGAATGAGTGCTGTTGGGGAGATTTTCACGTCCTTACTTGCCTCCACGTTAGATATGCATGTTGATTAGTAGATTTATGTATTTCCTACTTATTAAATAACCATTCTTACCCTGAATATGTGACTTGTCATCATTCTATTGCCCCACGCTCTTCCTCGTTAATTGAATTGGTCCCAAGTCTACAGCAAATTCCTTCTGGTAGTTATGCTTACCAACTACTTTTCTGTTTCCCTTTCCAGCTGCCTACTCATCTACTCTGGTCACTCAGGATCAGTGAACTCCGTTCGTTTTCGTGATCGTGACAATCTCATGCTTACTGGTAGTGGGGATGGCACCGCTCACCTCATTGCCCTCCCTCCCAGCTTCTTTTCCGATGGACAATATGCAACTTCCAACGCATGTCAAGGTGCCTCCGGTGACTTTGAAAATTCTCAGCTCACTGAGGGTGGTAGGTGTATCCTCCTTCATTTGCACTTGCAATGACATGGACGTTAATATCTGTGAGCTTGTTTAGACTAGGTGTAATTTGACAAACGTGGGAGGAGATTTTACTTGGCTACTCTGATAAAATTATTATTCAGACTCAACTTAGTGACTTTTAGAGTCTGCAAATAGGCCACCGCTTCTTCAGATTTACATTTGTCCTCAATCCATAATAGCGAGTCTGTGCGTGTGTGTGCGTGTGCGTGTGATGGTATGAAAAAACGCAGGTTCTACTGCCTACAATCCTCTAACATAGCACGGAGTAAACTCGCCAAGCTATACAAATGTCTGCAAACGTCGTCACAACTAGATAGTCGATAGACGTAAAGCTAAATATGGCGGAACAATAGGGTTCATGAAAGGGAGCTGAATCATAGATAAGCTTATATCCGCTCACTTCTCTCCAGATGAAATCATCAAGATGGCAGACTATTATTATTTTCCAATCATGGTTTAATGTATTGTCATATGACTCTGCCACCCCACCCCCCCCCATGCATCGTTTATTTTTTTCTTTGCCAGAAGTGACCATTATATGTTTGCCTCAAGTAGGCTACATTTAGTTTACTTTTTGCTATATTGACTTGTTAGTTGTGGACTTCGTCTCAAGCGTTATTTTAATAAATGAAAATATTTGAAAGGATGCCAAATGTGGTGTTTGAATTTGGATATTTATTCACTTGTTCAATGCTATTTAATTTTTAACAAACGTCATCAATAAGATGCTTAACTGCTTTGGAAGACGTCGGCTAATTCATTTGCCTAGTAATCTATTTGTCTGCTTAATTGGCCGATTATCAATTGTTAGCTTTTGTTTAGCATATATGCTTTGTTGGCATATCGTTTTTGTACTTTTAAGTATTTTATCTTTCTAGGTAGCGTCACAAATGTTTAATTGTGGTGGTGGTGGTGGTGGGGGGGGGGTCTTTAAGTGTGTCTGTGGAGTCACACTTTACTTTTTTTCTTTCTACCGAAATAATGGCACCTGATTAGTCGTATATACATACAGAATCACTGTAATCGGAATTTGTCTTTTATGTTGTTCAGCGCTCCTTTTATGAAAGGCTCTTCAAGTTTTTTAAGGAAAGTGCTAACAGCACATAATTCGGTTAATGGGAAAGGGTATCCTGGATGCGCTAGTGGGATGCATTTCCCTCTCCCACTCTCCTTGCTTTGGTCCTGAATTAACCACAGTTGACTGGTCATCCACATCACTGAGTGCGCCCTGATGAGCATCGTTCTCGGTGCCTCGTGTTAATCAGCAGGCTTTTATTAGACTTCTTTGTCAATATCGACTTATTCCTCGATGTCCATGAGGTTTGAGCGATCAGTTTTGTTTCCTCAGTCTCTATTAATGATGCCATATTTATCGCTTTGAGTATTTCTATTTTTTTTTGTCAATTATATTAAACATTGAATACACATTTTTTAATTTTTAGAAGACTGCGCGTATTTGGAGAATGAAAACATAACTGATGGTGAGTGCATAATTTTAGCTTCTCACTTGCATTTCAATTTGACATACCTGCTTACGTGTTACTAAATAACGACTATTGATTTGTAACTTGGATATATTAAGTCCAAGTCAATTATTCTTTACAAAATAAAAAATGACTCTTAGCTTTGTCGGTGCTCAATGTTCGGCAGTTCCTTTCCCTAACCAGTGATCCTTTAATAACTAAAACCTCGTCTTTATATCTCCTCGGATGCCCCCTATGTATTCGGCATTAGCTGTTGTGAAAATTGTTAAATACATGTTAATAGGGTGCGATGCAAAAGGAGGCTAGATTTTGGAGTATGAGAAGTGGAAAGTTTTTAGGACCTACCCTGTGTCCTAACTTCAAGAAGGTACACAAAGTATGATGTTTTTTGAATGGTGGATTCCTCACATAGATGCTTCTCCGATATAAGACACCTGTGCAGTTAATTGCATCTAATATTTCAATTTCGTGAAGTATTAGAAACTGCATACTCATCTTAGTATATTGTTAGAATTTAATTTGGTGTCTATTATTATTTCGTGTTTAAAATGTCGATTTGTTGCTTGATGATCGATGTAAGTCAATTAACAGGGATCGTAAGGGCGTTTGTGTTATAATATGGCTCAGGTTGTCACCTTTTCTAATCTCTCCTAATTACGTCTTTTCAAGTTCTTACGATGTCCTTAAGGCTTCATTCCTTTTTGTGGGTGATTTCAGGTCAGTAGCGCGATTTCACAAAAATGATTTCTCTACAATTTTAAATGACAGGTTTTGGAGATGTAAAGTCGGTGAACAAAAAATAATGGCCTTATTAGAAGCATGGGAAGTGTAATTGCTCATAGTTATTTGTCACTGAAAACCATTTGTACTTTTCATTTTCCGTAAAATTGTGGATATGTCCACATTTGAGGCTAATGATTCCATTTAGATGTGAAATTTTATATGGGTAAACGTTCGAATTTACGTTGTTGAGAGACGTCTTTTAGCATCCAGTGGAGGTCGAGTGCGCTCAAGTGAACGCCATTTATTCTATAAGTCGGAATTTAAAAGTTTTTTTTGTCTTCTACTTATTCGCGGAAATTTGTTGATTTGGTTTCTTAAGTAGACCAACTAAGTTAGCTTATATTATATTAATTCCAGGACATTTTCGGATCATTTAACGTAAAAATATTTCCAATTTTCGCCTTAGAAACTGTGCTACCTATAGTCTGCTTTAGGGCCATTCGATTTGTAGATGTTATAGCTTTATCGGTTATGAAATTATAAATTCGAATTAATCTAAATCAGCAATAAATATTCGTGAGGTTTATGCACCGCGCCAGTCAATGTGTAAATCAACAAAGTGGTTGGTGTAATGAGACTTTCTCATACCTACTTTGTATCTACTCAAATTATTTTGCCTACACTTCTTCTAATGACCTTGAATCCAGTTTGAAAGTATTGGGTTGGAGTGTTTCTACCTAAGGGTAGTTGAATTTCCTGTTTTTTCGTGATCGACTGATTTGAATGTGAACTAAATATCTCATCCAGTGGACGTGATCTAGATACATTGTTGGGTAAGTTAGCACCATGTTCTTATTAGTTAATGCCGTAAAGATTTTACTTAAAATAGGGCAGGTTGCTGTAAAAGTACAAACCTTTCGTCTCGTTTTCAGGTCGTTTGAACCTGCACGTTGTGTGCGACGAAATTTTTAGGTGGTGCTATTTGTCATTAACAATTTTGGGCGAATAACTTCCTAAATAAAATTAACACTGAAAAGTGTAAGGGAAATAACCTGAGATATTTCCAATATTGAGAGAATCAATCGATATGCGATTGCAATAAATGGATAGGCGTAATTTCAACGCGTCCACATTTGAGTTTAATTTTTTTGAGTGGGAATGACAATGTAGTTGGATAGATTAAAAGTACAAACTGGACGAAAATGAGATTGTGTTGCCCATTATTCAAATCTCTTAGGTTAAAGTACGCATAAGTACAGTCCTTTTTTTGAAATTATAAGGACAAAACCTTGTCGCTTCTATGCTTAGTTCTTCTAATTGGAATGGAGTAAATTTATTAAATTAAAAAATCTAGAGGTTACGTGACTCAGTGACCCATGTTCGAAAATGTGGATAACCGATTGCATTTTTTTCAATTTGCTTATTCATTAATTCAGTGCTTATTAGGTACCGTTAGATTAAAAAATGGCTTTTTTCTAAATGGCATTGTAGGTAATGTCCAGCACCAAATCCAACTTCGCGACCCTTCTGCAGTATTCCAATCAGCCAGTTTGGGTGATACAGGAGTCACTGGTGGTTCATCTTCCTCTCTTGATTCCTATCCACTTGCCGCAGCCGACTTTGTCTGTGGACGAGAGCAGTTGGTTACCGCTAGTTGGGATCGTCTCGGTCACCTCTATGATCTCAATACTGGCCAAGAAGTGCAGTCGCTTGCTGGTCATGACCACGAACTCACTGATGTAAGGTGTTGTCTTCGGCTACCTGTGGTGGTTACATCGGCAAGGGATTCGACGTTCAGGGTATGGGATTTCAGACAACCGCGGTTAGAGGTCCATGTTCAGCAAGCGCATAGTCGGTAAGTTGACGATTCGTCAGAATTTCCCTGTCCTCGTTGATAGAATCCCGTATTTGGTGGGAGTTTTAATTTTTCTCGGTTAGTAGATATTTAAATCATAGTCTTTTATTACCGGATCTTTTTTTTCATTTTCAGCATGACTAAAAAGAGGATTTTAATTTTTTTAAGTAATCATAATTTTCATAATCAGATATAGATTCCAGGTTGTTGTCATCCCTGGCTAACAAACACTGATAGTCTGATTCGATTTGTTCCAATAGTTTGGGTCAGTCTACTTGAAGTTCTCAATATCAAAGTGAGCCTTGAACCATGCGTGAAATATTAGTTTTAACTATTTTCACCTTCCGATGTAAAGTTGATAATTCGCTTGAATTCTTGCAGCTATCTACTATTCAAGAAGTTCTTACCTTGAAATTCCGAATTCTAGAACCGTATCCACCGCTCAGTTCCTTCCCGGCTCCAATCCACACCAAATAGTGAGTGCAGGCACTGATAGATACTGTCGACTCTGGGATCTTCGTAATCTCCGTGTGCCCCTCTTCACAGTCCGCACAGACGCCGGTATCAATCGGCTAGCCATTTCTGGATCTAGTCTCTTCCAGTCAAATAACAGTACTACGTCCGGTTTTGGTGAAAGTGGAAATACGGCGTCTGCAGCAATGACTGCTCTAGGAGCAGCAGTGAATGCTTCCATGGGTATCTCTGGAACATCCGGATCCACAATTGCTCCTGGTGTATCGCCTCAGAATACGGCAGGAGGCACTGATAACACTTCGATGATGTCATGTGTCCTTGCTCTTCCCCTGGACAATCGAACGCTTCGGTTAATCTCTTCGAATGGGTCGAGAATTGGACGCATTCCTCGAAATGTCAGCCACGTAAGCAGTCCTTAATTAATGGAACTATTCATTGGAAAAAGCTATGGTTTTCTCTATGGTAATCATGGAACTTAAACGTGAAAGGCTAATAGAGTTTCACAATGAGTGTTGGTGGGCACTACTTGTTAGATTTGAATAGTAAATTGTTATTGAATTGTCGCTGTTTGTTACAAAGCATATTTTTATGTAAAACATATGAATTGCTTATTGCTCATTGCTCATTTCCGGTAGTCTTAATTCAAAGAAAACTTATTATACTCATTACTACGAGAACCACCAAAATCCAACACTTCAACTATTGAATAAGTTCATTCTCTAATAGACAGACGGACAGTTTTCAATGGGGAGAACAGGATGTTCGCACCTCTCTAATTCCATCTTGTTACCGATAATAATGTATACATGTTTTTCAAGATTTCGAAGGCGAAATCTACGCAATTTTGGAATCTGTCACCTTTTCCTAATTTAAATCAAGTAACATAGTTCAATTTCTTATAAACGTGTATTACAATAAACCAAATAACCATCTATGAGATGCATAATAGAACAGATGCGGTAACGGACACACTAATCTATATACCGAACCAGATCAGAATTAGCCAATCGGGTTGTCAAAGGGGGAGACAAGCATAAAACTCATGATGATGTAGGTACTCTTTTACAAAACCGTGTGACCTGTCTCGTTCTTAGTGCTTCATTCGTATTAGTGGTTGTTTTTATTCATGTATCACTTGCCGCAATGGATGTGTATTGGTGAGATTCATTCTTCCCAAAGCCTTGCGATTGTTGCCCTCGTTCATCATGGTATACTTCGCAGTGACAGCGGTACATTTCAGTGCAAGTGTAGCGGTGTTTGTCCCCTTATCATGACCGCTTAAATATCAGTCATTGGAAGTGTGAATTACTTAAGCTCTTGATCAGAAATCTTTGATAGATATCCCAAATTGATGATGGTTTATAAGGTGGACGAAAGAGGATAGAATTAGGCGTAAAATATACAAAGGTGAAAGCAATCATCTTGCCATAATAGTCCCTATTGGTGATGTGTCATGTGGTTTTGGCTGAAAAATCTTTCAATCCTGTTAATGTTCCCTGTTTTCCATGATGTTCCACACTGCCTCTTGGGCTGATGCGATTGTAAAGCGTATCCTGTTTCAAATCACTTAGCGACAACAAGTTTAGGAATTTCTGATGTATCCAACTTATAAGTTGTGTTTTAGTACACTAATGGAGCTTTGGATGAGTGTTTAAAATAGCTCCATGGAATGGTCTTGAGTAAAATTCAACTGAACCGGTGGTGCTGTCGATAAGTTATGGTCCATATTGCTTATTGAATTAATTGCATTTTTCCTTTTTCTATTCGAAGGGCCACACGAGTGCAATAACCAGCGCCGCGTGGGCAGAAGAGGGTCAGTGCAATCTCTTTACCACAGGTTTTGATCAACAGCTCCTTGGTTGGCATCTTCAGATCTCTTGATTCTCTCCTCCTCCTCCTCTTCTTCCTATTGGATTCTTCTCTACAGACTTGTCTTGGATACCAGCTTATGCAGTACGATCATTTGCACATCCCATTACTATTGTTTTTTCCCACATCTCCTCCATCTGTTGATTTGGTTTTTGGAGTTTCTGGTGCTGCTATTGTCTTCTCCTCGCGTATGATTCGGAGGCTACGGTGGTGGTTGTTTTAAAGGCTTTGTTGAAATGTGTGGTCTAGTGTGCTGTGCCTGGAAGTGTTTTATTATAAAAATATATCGAAGATATTGTACCTAATTTCGCCTTCATTCTAGTTTATGCGATTTGCAATGTTTTATCTGATTCGGTTGACATGTCTTTGATGACCTACTGCACTATGTGCACTATGTAGAAACAGTGCACTAGGGTGGACTCCGTTCTCCAATAATTCGTTAACTCTTGTGCTATTTGCCAAATATGTGATAAATGACCTTCAGGAGCAGTTTATTGCACTGTCCACATTGAATACTGCTATTTGTACCGTCAGTTAGCGTTTATTGACGTCTTAATTGTAAAAAAATGACGATTTGAATGCTCGTTTTTTTGCCAAAAAAAACTGGTTGCTACGTGGAAATTGAAATTAGTTTTCTATTCTATCCAGCTAAATAACAACTCCTTTGACCACACTTCTAGTACTACATGTTTTAGTGCTGATAGAAAATAATTAGACTTAATTGAATTAACGTTTTTTAGTTTCACTATGTACACTGCTAACTAATTAAAATTGTGTTGTTTTGATACGACAGCCCTCGTATAAACCTTTCAATGGTCTGTGCACCAGATTTGCAGAATTTCTAAGATAATAGTTACACCCACTGGTGCCACTTTGCGGTACATCTGCCCCTAATCACTTGTTCCTTCAAACAGTCAAAATACATCGAACTGATTCACCATAATGTTGGATGAAGAGAGTGGGATAAGGAAGAGTCTTATTCTTCTTGAACTCTGACTTTAACAGATCGTTGTCGAAGCTCTTATCTCGAGGTCTGCTCGGCACTCACGCCTTATTAACCAATAAATAATGTCAAGATATTGGTCACACCATGTCATTGCGCTAATCTCTTCTATTAACCAATTACAACTGGTCAAAACTGGAATGTTATTAGTGTAATGAATAAAAGCACGACGTAGGGAAAAAATGTGATCATGCAATATTTTTCTCTATTTATTCAGTTGCAAATTCAACCCACTTTTCGTCTACTTTCTAAGCACGCAAGATACGTTCTTTGACCTGCAAACCACATATGCACAATTTTTCCACATCAAGCGGCACATGCATTTCCAACCTTTATCAACATGTATTAGTCACAACGTGGGCTTACCATTCGCAAGGGTGACGCCTTTTCTCCAAAAGTGAATATTCTATCACTGTATTCGGTTTATTCATGATTTATGGCAGTTGAGTTAGCATAATTAGAGCCTGCCATGCGATCGCGAAACGAACAAAAACCGATTCGATTTTTAGATTCCCCCGTGAAACTTCACCATCTCCATCTACATTCCTTTATCTCAGCTGTTTTGGGTGGCTCTCTGTTTCCAATCGAGTTTATTGCTGACTGTGAGTCCGAAAGTATCACCGCTTTGGTGAATTTCGTATCCAGGCAACATAATTGGCATAGTGCTATCCTCATGGCCTCTATTTCTCCTTCGAAAGCGGATCTATTGTGTCCCGCTGCTGCGTAGAAAGAGAAGAGTTCAGAATAGACACCTGCACCAATGTTTGCTTGGTTTTCTATGTATGACCCATCAGTGAAGACTTGGAGCCATTGATCTGCAGGATAGTTGACATTGATTGTCTCAAGGGTCAGTGAGCGCATTTGCTCTGGAGGGGTGTTTGATTTCCTGAAGAAGTCAAGCAGTTGGGTGCAATACACTATATCAGTGTCTGCTAATGGGTTCATGGGTAGAGAGAGGCATTTTGATTTTGTCATAGATTTGTAATGCTTTCTTCAGTTCTATGGCTTTCTGTATTAGACCAGATTGCGTTTTCAGATGTCTTGGCCTATTCTCATAGGTGCTGAAGAACTTATCCATGGGAATGCTCAGTAGCTTCTCATACAGGATCAAGGCCTTTTCTTTG
>UZAE01000845.1:0-17615 GCA_900617975.1 Rodentolepis nana | reverse complement strand
TTCACAAGGGGGTGAGGGGGGAGGAACATCAAAGTGAGAAAAATTCGAGAGGGAAAAAAAGTGATACAAGGATGTAAAAGAGATAGACTGACCCAAAGGCAGAGAAAATGTTATGTGAGTACTGTGGAAGTAGTGGAATATGACATACAGTGGGGTCATGGTAGCTGGAAGATAGGAGTCAACTGCCGGTTTATAGACTCTTTGCCGCAAGAGTATACATTACCCAGGGTGCACCACGTGGAGGTAAGTCTATCGCACATACGTCAAAGACAGAGCCCACGACAAGACTTTAACATCGCAAAGTCAAGAAATCACATCCTTTTCTATTGAGCTTGGTGGGAGTCGAGATCTTTAGGTTTCCAGGAGAACAAGTAAGTTAATTAATGGATTAGTCTATCCATTCTGAACTGCTTCACTTGTCCCCTTTCTAATTTGGATTATTCATAATTAGAGATTCCTGTTTTGATCTCTTATAGCCATTTTTTCTCTACTCCAATTAATTACCTCACTAATTACCACTAAGTTTGGAGAGTCTTTGACAAATCCGCAATAGTTAAGCTCGTTTCCTGCTAGTATATATTTACCCAAGATCTAAAAGCCTGAACATGATTATTTCATTTACATTATATGCTTTTTCGCACTCGGTTTTCACGTACTTGAGTATCCATACTGATTCTTTTGGACGATCTTAACTTATTCCGTTTTGAGTTAAGAAAGCGAATAGTTTTTTAAGCTGCCAGTGGTTTCTCGACCGATTTTATCATGTGGCAGTGGAAAGGAAGTTTTTAGACGCTATTAAATATGACTCGAAATGTAGTTAAAGTAAGGCGAATTTGAAATTTTAAAAGGACTAAATACGCTACTACTTTGAGGAATGCGCCACAATTGCTTGAATCATATATAATGCATTCAGTTAACTAGATTTAAGTGTGTCGATTTTTCAAGGTATTGGAGAATGTATAAACGACCTCGATCACGCAATGGGGACAAAGGCCAAGCTGAGAACCAAATGTGTATAATATTCAGAAGTCTGAACATCACATCATCAATGATCAAATAACCACCATTTTACTAAGTGATTAATGCTGATTATTATTATTAATAGATGACAGTGCTCTCGGTAGTCAATTGCCCAGTACGATACGACTCATTTCGCCGTGGAGTTGTTGCAGTACCAAACGATCGGACAGGGATAATCACATCGCCAGCCTGCGAAGAGGCTATCCGATTAGCTCAGTATGCTAAGTATTCTGCTTGGTCACCCATTACTGGAGCGCCTGACACATCAGATCCAATGGGCCAGCATTTCTCTCAACCTCTGCCTCTGACATTCGGTCGTGTGCCGCCCGAGGTAAGCCTATCATTCTATTAGGTTAATTTAACGCACAAAATAACTTCTTTAACAGTAATAGACAATAGAAAGAAAATTTATATTGTTTAGTTATAAAATAAATCCAGCATCAGTTATGGGACTGACTATGCATGAGATACATTAGTAAGAAATGAGATAAAGCAAAAGCTATGGAAATTTATGTTATTCTTACAAGGTTGCACAAAGTTAGGACTAAAAGGGGTTCGTTACTTCCCAAAACTACTACCGAGAATTCTCTAACTCTTGCGTTTTATTAAAAAGATCTTTAATTCTGATAAAGAAATAGCTTCATATTAAGGTATTATTTCTCTTTTGGTCTAAGATAATTTGAATTTATATTTCACTGGATCTAAATATGAAGCGCTCTGTGATAAATAGAGATTTAAGTGCGGAAATTTATTTACTTTTTCAACTTTAAACCATTTCATTTAATTTTATTAACAGGTCAGTTGAATTTTGTCTATGTTATAAATTGGTCAGATGCACGTACTGTAGCCCAATTCATCCTTTTTCTTACTCATTGAAGCCTACTTTTATCCTCTAGAATTAGTAAGATGGTTGTTTCAATTATTGGATAACAAGTATGACTTGGTCAGGCTCATAAAATGGCTTTAGTATCCAATTCCAGGTACTTTAAGGCCTTTACATATTAGTGACTGATGTTGTTCCTCTTTGTTTCTCATTTCCTTTGAAACAAAGGAAACATTTCTCTCGAGATACCTTTAAGCTGTTAAATCTGCGCGACGGCCCTTGCATAATTACTTAGCATCTTGATTCCAAAATGGAAGTATAAAAGTAAGACGGAAATTATGATAAATGAAGTGGATGTGTGGGGGGAGGGCGAATGAATCTCATCAACTTCGCGTTTATCGCAAATAGCGTTGTTTATAGAGTTAGGTGATTCAGTTCTTGAGTAATTGATAATTCACACTTTAATTAACGGCAAAAATACCTTCAAACCAACCAGTGATCTTAACCAGTAGTTTAAGCACTTTTGCGTTTTCTGCATCTGTCATGGTCTCCTCGATCTCGACAAATAGACTGTCAACTGGAAGAGCGCAATACCCACATATTATCCTGGCGTCCTACCAGGACCATTTAAATATAGTGATTACTATATCATCAATATCCATTTGACTGCAAAATTCAATCGCACTCTTTAAAAAATTGAAAAAATGTTGAAATCTAAGTTGCAGAAAGTAGCTGAATTGAGTTAAAGTTAAACAGCTGGTGATCCTTCCCCTCTCCTTTCATTTCTTATTTCGCCTTTTCAGTCTAAGTGCCGGAACTTCCGGTTGACCAACTCACGACTGCCTGTCTGGATAATAAATAAACGACTATTCATCATAGTTTATAACACTTTCCTTGACTTTTACTCAGTTACTTAAATCAGTCAGGGAAACTTCATAACGTGATTCGAGGCACATGGCGATGTGGCTTTTTATAGCTTTTCTCCTTTGAAATTTATAATTTATATTCGTTCTGGTACGCAATAACGCTTCATAAAAAAGCCTGCTTGATTGCAAATGTCCTCGTGCCTATGCATGTATAAGCTTCCACTCTAACCAATAATTGAAGCAATATTTTTATATTGCTGGCCTAAATGTGTAACTCCCGAAGGGAATTTTAAAGGTCAGCTCTCAGGATGCCAATAAACCGGGGAATTGGCTCTAATTAATCGATCTTATCATACTGATTAAAGTGATTTCTTGAATATATTTATGTTGCTATTACCTTAATAGGCATGGATATGGTAGCGCATACTACAACAAACAGTAGAAAATTGGGGTAATTTTATATTTCTTTTGTCTCTACTCCCAGATTTCATTAGGAATAATTCTTGTTAATTAGGAATAAAATTTATTTCTTACTCTTAATTATCGAAATCCCACATTCTAAGACTAAAGGAAATGGAGGTTTCAAATTTAATACAGGTTTATGATGATTAATTAAACCCCCAAGATTTTTTCTGCAAATTATATTTCATAGTTAATTGTAGATTTCTAGTACTAGTTTACCAAAAGTTCGTTGAACCAATTTAATTAACCAGTCCTCTTACTAAATAAAAATTTTGCTTTTTTTTATTTTTTTCACTCGATTTAACATATTCCGCCTGAATAAAAAGTGTTATCTTACTTTCATTTTGCCAATGAAACGCATTAGATAGGAAAAAATTAAGATTTCATTATTCTTATAACTGTTTTAGACATTAAGCAACTTTTTGGTACACTATAGAATCTCAGCACAAACGGCTAGGAAATGCCATTCCTTCGAAACCTTTCTTTAATTCAGTATCTGTCTCTGTTAAGATCATTAATTCAATGAGATAAACATGGCATTTAATAATTGGCACAGAATCTCCTATACAATTCAGATATTATAAGATGCTGATTGAAAGTGTTTTACTAGTTGGATGGTAATCGAAAATAGGAGTCTGAACTGAACTTCTGCATCGGGGAAAAATTTTATTCCTCTATAATTCTTGAGGCCTGGACCAAAAAACTTTAATGAAATATAAGTAGTATAATTTTTTCAATTTATAAACGACTAATTTACTATGCCTTAGGGCAAATAGGGCAAGTTACGTTCTGGAACATAACTCACTGAGCTATATAAATCAGTTTAACTCATCCAATTTACTAAAAGTCTCGTTTTCAATTAATATTTTGTTATATTAAGCACTTCATGTTCAATCTGGATATTTATGTGTTCCATTATTTAATACTTCACAATTTTGCTAAATTTGTTCCTTTTTGCAAGGTTCTTTCTCCTATTATTGTTTCTACTGATATTCATACTAATTATTGATACGGATATACATCACTACTGCACTACTCAGCCCGTAGAGAGAGAGAGAGAGTTAAGATCACAGTAGGGTTGTCAATACAAACGGACAGAATATGTTTATGATATTATATGATCAAGTGATGAATAAACGCTGATCTGGTCGTGCTGTGATCTCTCATGGCTCTGACGTAGAAGTGGCCTGATGACGAATTGACTTCGTTACTTCACTTCTGTTGAGCGATGAACATTGTTCCATTCTTGTTACAAAACAGGAGCTAAGTATTTTTTGAAATACCTATTGTCCATCATCTGCCAATCTGATATCACTAGTTGAACTTGTTCTTATGAGACACAGATAACAACCAAGGGTTTGCGAATTCAAAAATTGGTAGACAACTGAAAAACCATGGAAATTTCTCCTTGGAGCAAGATTTAAATTCAAAATGGACTGAAAAATATTCATGCCTACTCCGGATTTTATAGAAGGATTTCGATAGTTGTGAAATTCTGCATGATTAACTTAAATGAAGCCGTTTTGCTATTACTTATATCTGGAAGAAAAGTTTAGTCATTAGCTCATATATCCATTGTAATAAACTTTTGATCTAGTCCTTACCCCCTTCCAACTTCTGAGATTCAAATCATGCATCTTAGATAGAAATTAAAAAATGACATTTTCTAAAAAATTAATGAATAATTGTCTTGAAGGAGAGTTATTTGTCTGCATATTCCTTGAAATAATACTTTGGAGACCTGTGCGCATATTAAACGACACATTCTTATAATATGTGTGATTAAAAAAGAAATTAAGTATATATTAATGCAAGTTTAAAATTCCAGTCCCTTATTTGCATTATATTTAAGTTAAATTGTTGCTACTGTCGAAAACATTGGTTAATTAACGAGCTAACATCGTCTATTACTAAAAGAAGTATATGTTTTTTACATGTCTAGGACAGTTTAACTTGGCCATAGGAGTTTTAACTTTTATGGGGTTTCATTTTTGTTTTTGGTATCAGCATCTTCCTCTTAAGCAAATGTTTTTGGAGCGATGGTGAAATAGTTGAAAGCAGTGTTGTTACTATGGGGAATGCAATGATAGAATTAAGTAGCTTGCTTCGCAGGTATAGCTCATTGTATTCCTAATTGGCTGAAACAATGCCATTAAAATTAATTTTACTTCATATATGATCAACAATTTAAGTGAAAGAAAATTTAATTTTTCAATTAAGTTATATAAATGAATTTTAGGCTCCCTACTATGCGAAGTTCACTTTTCTACTTACCTTAATAAACCGATCTTAACCAGTGGGGCTACTTAATCCATTTGCCCTTTATCAAACTTATAATCTTATCACGTTAGCCCTAACATCGCTTGCATGACAAAAAATTCTATTTTTTATGGCGTTAATATAATATTCATACAAATAAAAATTAGAATTTTTAAGCTTTAATTTTTGGATTTGGCTTTTAAGAAATTTGATTTCTGTCAAAATTTTTGGAATCGGGAATTTTTGTCTTCGAAATTTGATGATCGTACATATAATTCTTCTGGTCAACAAGTTGTAAGCTTACCATCTCAGGTTAAGTTATGACCGCAATAAATACCTGGAAAGTGAGTTAACTAAATGCCTAAAATTATTATTTTATTTATTTTATTTTATTTTAAATGCATGTGATTGATTTTGTAACCGCTAGAGTTAAAATGTGAATGCATCTATATCTGCACTTAATGTTAGTGTAAACCGTACTACAAAAGATCCGATAATACAGAGTATCTGGTTTGTCTCAGGATGGATGATGTATATTTATAGGTTGATCTCATTGCTTAAGTGTTATTATTGTTGATAAGGCTTATTCCGTTTTTTGCACTTGAACAGTCAATCTGGACTAAGTGAAAGAATGACATTTATGTCGATTTTTCTGCTTCGCGTGTTAAGTGTTAACTATATAAAAGAACATTAAAGAACAATAAAAGCCTTTTAAAATGTCGTTATCCTGCTCATTTCTGAAACAGGTTATTGGTAAGCACTGGTGGCATTACCAATTATGGAGCCAAGTTAATGGTTCAATAAGACATGAATATCAAGAACATCATCAAATTTATTACCATAAAAGTTTAGCATTGAAATTTTCAATTATAGATCGTACATCTTAAGAGAATTTGGTAGTCTCAATGCTCCATTCTTTAAGCAAGGTACTGCAATTGATGGCCTTTCTTTTACAACTTGACTCATTTTTCTCTTTTAGTATTTCACTCAACCCATTTTCGTGTTTCACTCTTTCCAATGGTTTCCCATGAATAAAACTTTTAAAAGTTGTGATTAACATAAATAATCATAGTTGGTTTACGACAACTGCCAGGAACATATAGTACGAAATGTTAGGCGCCTTCTCTTGAGATACTCTGGTAATATTTAAAATACCCAGTATTTTTGCTTTTCGAAACATGATAATTGTCAAAATGTCGACAATTTTCGGCATAATAGTTCAATATCAAATTAAAAAGCTCTAAGGTAACTTTTTTCGTGTTATTTTTACATGTGAAATTTTTTTAAACATGTTTATTTTGTTTAATATTGTCTTTTTTTAAATTTCTAGATAGAGCATGTTTCTCTTTCTGGAATACACACAGTCCGAACAATTGAGGACATTTTAGGAGGCAAAGGTAAGTCCGATCTCTTTCTTAATATGTGAACATGTCTATTTCATTTTAGTATCCTTAGTATCAATTTAGGGGAGTATTTAGCGGAGTATTTACTTATTAATTTATTTACTACATTTCACTTCTATTTACTACTCTGCTCCTTCCCCCAAAAAATGGTACAAGGAGACTCACCTAATTAATGCGGAAGACGCACTAATTGCAGTAATGGGTTATGCTATTTGCGTGTAAATAACAAGCCTTTTGAAAATTTATTTGGTAAGGTATTAAGATATCCTTATTTGCCTCTTTAAAGGAGCAGCGAATATTTTACGAATTTTGTATTAATTCCGTGCACATTTTTGAGGCTGTATATTTTAAATATGAAATCAAAAATTGAAAATATACGAAATTGTATCGGGCAGATAATAAGACTTAAATATTGTTTAAATCTAGATTAATATTTTGAGCAATATTTAAATGCTCTTATAGGTTTATTAGTACGTTGAATCGAAAGTTGACTAGCTACAATTTGTAACAAAATGACAATCTGGACATGATGTCTAGTATTAAATAGTATATAAAAGGAAGAAAATACGATTCCATTCTTAAAAAATAATGAACTGCGAATGGTGACTCGTTGTCCGTTAGAACTTCAGGAGAGCAAAAGAGTGCCTTTCTGTTTTAAATTCGTTCTGAAGACGATTTGCGAATAAGGGTTGGCTTAAACTCCGTTTTCACTTTCATTGCTTGATGAGACAGAGATTTGTTCAAGTGTGAGCATTATTTGGCGGGAAAACTCTCTCTGTTGGTGTTGCAAAGCTTTGAGCTGGAAAAGTTGTTTTGATGGAATATTTATGGAAGTGGTTGTTTTTAACTGAACAAAATCACCCTGATTTTAATTCTAAAACATAAGTCGTATAGCTGCGATTGAAGCTTAGTTGGAAAACTAATATGGATTGTTTCAATGGGTTCATAGTAAAAATGTTATCATTATTGCTTAAGTAATTCAAAAAATGTACCCTATAAATTGTGCCAAGGAACTGAAATCGGCAAGCGGAAAGTCCTACAAATGATAAATGGGGTGGGGTCAACACTATACTGAGAGTAACATCAATTTATTCAATCCTTACTTCACTTAGTTTTTGGTTTTAGGGCTGTGCAGTTTGAATTCTACAATTCACACTTCGTGATTTGTTCTTTGGATTATGGTAAATGCATTTTTACGAAACTCAGCGCTATCGACAAATTTTTCAATTAAGAAAGATCGTACTTGTGAGCTAAATTATTTTCTCTCAAAGGATGAGAGTTTTGTTGATGTCCAAGCATAAAAGGCATATGACTGACACCATATGAGTCTCAACAGAAGAAGAAACCAAAGTGATAAATAGCATAATTCAAAACTGTATATCAACTATAAAGTTGCTTTTGTAAAATGGTTCTATTCTTACTTTATCACCACATTTTGTAGTGTCTGAAATAACGATCTTCACAAGATCTATTTACCACCTCTTTAGTTAGCATAATCACAATACCCACTACTATCTTGCAAGTGACTTTCAGGGGATTTGCGAAGTGGAGATTGTGGCATAGTTTGTGAACTCTTAGGCGCTTACTTTACGATGCAATTATTATCTAAATAATTTCTGATTTAAGCTCAAATTATCCTTTCCAATGGGACTCATATTTAGAAAAGACTTCTTAATATTAATGTTACGACATGTTGGGTACTTTTAACACCCTTATTAGAGTTGGTTGTCGACCAATATTTTGTAAAAGAACTATTTATGTAATTTAAATCAAACCATATTTAACGCACCCAAGCTCAATACAAAATAGAATTATTCTCAAATTTTTACCACACTCCATTTAATTTTAGTACCTCCCTTAAGAGTTTTTTAAATTAGCTACCTATTATTGTTTAGACTTTTATATTTCTAAGACTGGGAAGTTGAACTTTTTTGTTGGTTGAATAACCTCTTGTTTAAAGCATTTATCTATGTGAGGGCGATTAATAGTCGCATATGTAGGTCTTTTTATTGTGGCATCTGCGAAACTTTATTTTAAGCCTTTATAAAAGTCATCGCGACTTCGTACTAATATTTCAAAATATGATTGAATTAATTTTGCTCTCCCATTCCATTTTTTAATCATATATAAACGAGTAAGTGAACTCCTGGAGGACATCTCGGCTACTTATTCTATTTCCTATAATTTCTATAAATCCTCAGAGATTCTCAGAGCGAGAAAAAATACCACGGGGGATGAAGGGATCTGTAAGCGATGGTTGTGTGGTTGAGGTAGCGTTGTTCGTTTTCTGGTAATACTACGAAGACCCTGTTTGTGTTTACAGCTTGAGGTAATATAAAGAGAATCACCTTAAAACACAGAGAGAGACATTTCGGTGCAGAGCTACAACAAACACTAGTCGGCTTCAACTAAGCATAAAAATTTCATCTTTAACTGGGGTGTAACCTGGTCACTGTTAAGGCTCATATCAGACTACTAAAACTCAAATAAGCAAACACACTTAGCTAGACAGCTCTGGAGTCACACCTCAAGATCGTATCAAACAAATAAATTGAAAATAAAAACAAATAGTTTAATGTATTTTTCATTTCATTTTATCATTCTAACCATTTCCAATTTTCATAAAAATTTGGGTTCTAGGTGAAAGTAACATAAATCTATGTCTAAGATCTTTTTGGAAATGGACTGCATAGCAAATGGATTGTTTTTTCTTCTGATTGGTCTTGGAACTCGGCCATTTTAACTAGATCCTCTATTTTCATCGAGGTTGCAAGTCCTTTTTTACCGTAATGGATCTAGGATACATTATCTGCATCTCAGCCAACTATTTATTATTTACCTTAAGTGACTTGTAAAATTCTAAATTGTGTATGCATTATGAAAGTCGTATAATGGCTTTTACACATTCTTTTGAAACCATTACAACTAGTTTGTAATTCCTCAATTACTCATTTTACACGATTTTCTTCAATTTCAGGATAAGTTTGTTTTTTTCTAATGATTTTAGTTAACTCTGGGTTCGGAATTGTATTCGCTATGTTGACAAAGCTTCCTTTGGATAGTGAAGATGTCATTCGGCATGTTCGACTCTCCTGTTCAAACTGCCAACGTCGAATGCATGCCTGTTTGAATGATGGTGATGGTTCGACAACAGAAGTATCTACTCTATTCACCTGCCTTACTCCTGACTGTCCACACTCTGGACAATGCTTTGACCCCCTGGACTTGGAGCATGTCATAGTAAGTTATCCCTGCAGTTTTTTAATATATGTAGCAACAAAGAAGTTAACAGATTTTTTTATAATATAGTCATGAAAGTGAATTTTTGAAATGCCTACGGGAATCGCTTTATTGCCCAGATTGTGCGAAGCCATATGCAACCCAAAACTACTTACTTTGTTGTTAATCAGAATGGTTTCTCGATTGTAGTTGAAAGAGATTTTACCATCATCTTACAAATTTTTTATAAGTATGTGTGGTCCTTTGGCAAAAGTCCAAGTTAATGCAATGATGTATGCAATTCACTCATTAATTAAATGAACAGATATAACAAATGTGACGGTCAGTCAGTCTTATCGTTTAACTCTATGATGTGAGCGACTTTATGATACCTTTTATACAAAGATTCAATATTTAATGTGGTTTGACAGGCACATTTATATGACCGTGGTTCCTTAAATTTTGTGCAAACAGTATGTGCTTTACCCTCAATTTCCTCTTCTTCCCTTGCTTAGAGTCAACAGACTTTTTCTTTGTTCCTTGACTTTTGGATTTTTTATCGAACAAAAGCATTTTATTCGCCTGGATTTTTAAGTATTCGCCTTCAATACTCGATGCCAGTCATATTTGATTAGTGGTTAATTCTTTCATGTTTATCAATTTATTCAAGTCTATAAAGTTTAAAAAGTTTATTCTAAATTTATCTATTACATCAAAATGTGCTCAATTTCAATTTTCTAATATTGTTGTTGTTAGATGTAGCATAAATCTTTTGTAAGCTCTAATGATCTTTCGTAATATAAAAAAATGTTTAAAACCCTAATGTTAAAGATTTTTTAATTGAGTGTATTTGTGTTGTATTAACAGTTTGGAAAACCTGCTTGCTGCCAAGTGTTACTAAGCCCACACTTTGCTTTGAAGATTACCAGGGGATTTCATTCCACTCTAGTTATTCTCTCTTACTTTTAAACTGCACTGAAGAAATTGTCTATTTTCAATTGGAATGCGGAATTATTTCAATGTGGATGAACTTCAAATATTAAATTTATTTATCATTGTTTCAATAATTGTTAAACGTGAATATTAGGTGGGAATCGCGTGATATTTTCGTTCAATCTTCACTTTATCAGTTATTCAAACAACATTATTTTGCCTAATTTTCTTGCAGTTGTCGTTTAATTCAAAATAAAACTTAAAATTAGCAATAGTGTGGGCCTAAAAGAGTTGTTAAATAAGGGAAAACTTTCTGTTTCTTTAATTAAAAGACCAGTGTATAAAGCAGTTTATATTTGTGTTGTTGGATGATTTGCAACATGCAATTCTGATTAAAGTTATATCATAGATCTTGATACTGTGTTCTTATAACTTATCTTTAGTGTTGGTTGAAAACAGAGTATTTGAAAGAGTTAAGTAATAAGAAACTGTCACTTAGTTAACTGATCAAATACGTAACACACTTGTTTATTTGAAATATTAAATCACTCCTATTTACTCGGCGCTTGAGGAAATAATGCTATTGTTCTCACTTTTTGATCGCACCACCATCAAACACATTAGCTGTTGTAATATTCCCCATTGAAATTGAAATGTATGTAAAATATGAAAAATAAAGTTTATTTTTGATTCAAAATAAAATCAATGAAACTCATTAGGCGAACTACAAAATTTTACTTAAATTAAATCTCATTCATAACATGTGATGACTGATGAGCTTCTAATTCTGTAGCACATGCATAGTTCATTTGTCACCCGAAAAATAAACAACAGTTTCTCTGTCAATTTAATTTACGAAAATTGTAGCCAACTAATTAATCTCTTCGAAGCTTAAATAGTGCTAAGTATCTCCATTCGACTGTTCATGGGAGTTAATTTGTCAATTTCAGTAAAAAGGTTAAAAATGCTTGTTCGTTCCACAACTTCATAACTCATTCCCAAAAATCTAGCGAAGTCATGAATTAAAAGGGAAAAGAGGCATACGAAGGAGTCACGCGGTGTATTAATAAATAACAGCCATGTTCTGCGTGTCATTAAATTCTTCTTCAAATTCTTCGGAAAAGTTATCAATTTATCATTATCGTCTAAACAACATTTGTATTGCGTATATGATTTCTATCAATTATAAATTAAAAAGCATGCCAATTGAATAAGTCAAAAGAATTGAAATAATCTCTTATATAGTTTTTCATTATAGTTAGAGTAGGAATAATGTCTTGATTTCAGTGCGATTCCTTTTGAATAGGATTTTTCATCAATTCAGCCTACTGATAGCACCCAAAGTGGTGACAGCCTTTTCATAACTCTTCTCCCCACCCTTCCAATTTCCACCTCCTCCTTACTCTTCCATTTCACCCTCATTACATGCTAGTGTCCTCCATACCTGAGGTCTCGTTCAAAATTTGATCTTTTGATTTAGGAACGGCAGTTGTCACGGTAATACGACTACTTCTACTGACTTTATTTTCTGGTCTATCTAATATCCAGAATATGTGCATTCAAAAGCCATAATTCTTCTTACCTTTTTCAGTTTGACAAAGATTTTTATGGCTTGAATCATAAACCATATTAGCTAATATTGCCAAGGGTTACTTTCCTAAGTCACTTTGTTATGAACACCTTAGCAATACTTTGCATTAATCCTTTATTACAACGTAAGCAATGTTTTCTTCACAATTCCTAAGCCTACACTATTGGTCTTTCTATGTTACCACGAAACTTTACATATGATTGAATTTCCAATACGGTTGGTCAGTTGTCTTGGACCTGATTACGCTTTCGTCAGCTGTTTTCGATATTTACTACCCCAGGCTACAAATGGCACATATCAGTCAGGGTCATATCTTAATGTCAATGGCTAATCACGTTGGAAAATAGCGATAGACGTATGCATAAAATCCACCTAGTCGTCGGTTCATACCATGCAGCTTACAATTGTTATTTTTTTCTACGAAGCGATCATTAACCGACAATCATACCCGGAAGTACATCACAAGTGGTACTAGTCATGACATTTGGAATTGAAATTTTGCGGAATGTTTGATTTCTAAAAGTCGAATGCTTCATCTCATTTAGTAGTTGCATTCAAAGGTGCCGAAGTTCCTACGATGTTGGAAAATATTATTTAGATTTCCCACATGAAATCCCTCAAATGGAACTGCCAACAACACTTTAATTTTGAGCGAGATGCTATTCTGGTGTCGCACTGGTAAGGAACTCGTATCTTACCGCATCTCTCATTAATCATCATCAAGATGATAGGTATTAATCTAGTGACCTCTGGCTTGATGGGTAACCATATCCTCATAATGATTGCTAAAATATCTATGTTAAGTGACTACATTCTGTTTTAAGATGCTTTGGGTAGCAATTTTCGCCGTTACTCGAAAACTACAGTTTTTCCTTTAATAACCCCAATATGAAGTCAGCTTTATTGACTCCGCCATATTGCTCTAAATATTATTCTAAGAAGAAAGCAACCTCAACAAGTGTGGCGTGTACATTATCAAGACAAGAATTTTCATAAAGAGTTAGTCCATTTGTGATCTGGGCTGTCAGAAATAGGGTTGGAATAAGGTTTGATATATAGTGAGTCAATAATATCACCTAATTACTGCTAATATCTTTATCATAATTGACTAAAGATTTTCCCTACGGAGTCACCTCGCGCACTCTCTGTCGCAAGTGTAACTGCCAAGAGTTCGCAAACTTTCATACAATGTTTTGGATCTAATGGATCCTGCCAATTTATTATAAAAAATGTAGTCTTACAATATTATTCAGGAATGAAGGAGGCACACTGAAATCTTTCTGGTCTATGTGTTCTGGAACTCAGTCAGCATTAGGTTAACCTTAGTCAAGTTTTATTTTAACCGTTCGACGAAAATTGTCATAATTCTTTCAACTTTCTACATAGCTACCATTTATTTATAAAAAAATATGATGAAAAATTTTTAACAGCATCTTGGTTCACCATGGACAGCGTCCAACCTTATTATTTGATATGGTCTGATTGCCTAGTTTAATGGGCATCCAATTCAGAATACCATTATACATTAACCAGTCAAGGGGCTAAGTATTCCTTACTGGAAATTAGTTTTACTTAATGCTAGATCCAGTGTAATTGCAGTGAATTTTATTGGCCAATGCTCTAAGCAATAAATTTACCATTGAATGCGCCCTTTTGGAAATTAACTGTCATTTCCAACTGTTAAAATTGTATTAAAGGTACTTCTATACACAGTCCAACTACTTTACCATCTAAATAAACATATTCAGTTTCTCTATCCTCCTTTTTTGCTTGACCAATTCCCATAAGATAGATCCTAGTCATTCCAGATGCCCAGTTAAGAACTTCTGACATTTTTCTTAAGATACATATTCGCCAAGGCGTCGGTGCAATAAAACAAAATCGCTTTTGGCTATTAACGTGATTGCCAATAGGTCTATTGTTTATTCATCGATTGAATTCTATGCCGAACGAAGTGACTCTGTTATTCCAAATATTATGCTTCCAGCTGATACAAATTATGGTGCATATCTAGGGAAAAATCTGTTCACTCTCATTTCCCTTACGGTCATACTGTCGGCACGGTTACATTTCCTATCAATGTATGCGTGCGAACGGCAAAGAATCCGTGATCTCTGACTTCGTACAAGATCACGTTAACCTGATTCCAAAAGTCTAAAGAAAAAAACAATATCCTAAAGAATGGCTAAGAGAGAAAGAGAACGAAAGACAAATTGATCGAAGCACGATACACTAAATTGGGTTGCCGTCTGTTGTATTTTGCTAGTTCGATGAGCCGCTATTGTAAAACTCACTTTGCGATGCCAGCCTTTGTATGTTTGGTCATGCGTTTTTCCTTATTTAATCCCTGCTGCTTCTTCCCATACGCTAACGCTCAATTAGTTCATCATACGCTCTATATTTCTCTTCACCTGCCCCCACCCCCACCCCCACCCCCACTCTCATCTAATTCCATTTTCCCATTGATCAATCAGGCTACCATGTCGATTTCAACTATCTGAAGGTACGATGAAGTAGATTTGTCTTGATTTCTTGAGTTCTTTTTCATTCTAGGTCCATCTGAATTGACCTATTGTTCATTACTGCTTATATATTTAAGAATTTTAACTTTTCCCTGCCATGTGTAAAGGTGCCATGTTTTTAAACTATATGCGTATGAGCCCTTAACTTAAATGATCCATTACTGGTGATTTAGGATTTCCGCTGTTACCATTAGGACTTAACTATTTTATTAGTAATTATAAATAGTTAATCGTTAGGTTTGTTAACAGAGGTATTTATTTAAAATTTTCTATAAGTTAGAAAAAATTTATTTATTCTGCTTTAAGTAAAGTAAGTAATAGAAGAAAGATAAAAATAATCTTTATCAGTCGAAAAAGAATAGGAACTTCCACTTCGTCTAAATGAACATTTTAGCGAAAATAATTAATTATACAGATTACTAAAACCAAACTTAGCTATGCGATATAATTGCCTAATTGGAAAATCCACCCAGTAAAATGCCTATTGTTTATTTCTAAACACGATTTAGTTAGCCGTCGATCCCAAAACATTGGACTCGTTCACTTTCACCTTGTTCTCGTTTAATTGGGTGAACATACGCCCCTGTTTCCTTTATCTTAGCTTATACATTGGCGCATACACAATACGTAGATTGGCCAGCCTCACTGGCATGGAGGCTCCGTGCTGTTACCCCTCTGTCCAAGATTAATATTTGAAAATGATTTCCTAAATTGGTTTGGTGGATGTGACAGGTACTTTGCACTGGTCTTACTTGCTCATTAACTAAGCTTCTTTTTGCTTCTCACCTACCTTAAAGATTTCGTATTATTTTGACCATTTCGTTTTTTATCCTTTCTGTATCGGCTTTGTTTTACTTCGTCTAGTATTACTACTTCCTGTTTCTTTTGTATTTTTCGATATTCTTCATAGGATGAAGATTGCCAAATTTGAAATTTTTGACTCTGTTCTACATTATCCGATTTTTATTCTAACCTTGATTTCCAGAATAATGGTGTGGTTTATTTCCATTTTTCTTGGGGAAGTAAAGGTGGCGACATAATTTGAATTTTTAATTCCTTAATCAAAATTGTCCCGTTGTTGATTAGAAGGTCGTTAATAGATCGTTAAACTGAATTTTATATAATTTCAGTGGGGTTTTCTTGGTTAGACTAACCTTTGGCAACTTAAACTGCGCCTGACCTTGTTATTTGCTACTGTCTAATAGATCGTTTTTTCCCTTTATCACATGATGATATTTGGAACGTTGTAAAGATCCAAATGCTATTTAATATGATATGAAATTGACTTGTTCACTTCAAATGTTTCGAAAAAAACCGATTTCCAAATATTTTCATTTGACTAAAATTTCTCTTTCAACAACCAGCTTTGAACTATATCCGAAAGTCGTAAATTCTTTTAACAATATTATTTTTAGTGCACATAGGTGTAATATCCGCATTCAGGAACCTATTTTCCTACCCAACAAACAAATCGCTATAGCGAATTATCGACTTTTGACTACTACAACAATGCTGAAGCTTATCTAATTTTGATGATCACTATAAATGAAGTTATATTCTTTAAATATAAAATTTTGAATAACAAAGAGATCACTAGAATTCTCCATACATCACTTTTATATCAACTAGATGTATTAACTCAAAGAAAAAATCGTTTATTTGTCAATAAACTATTAGAAAAAAGGTAACTCTTGGGTGGAGAGCTATATTAAATATTCCTAAAGAACACTAAATTTAGTAACCAGCTTATTGACTAGTTATTTAGAGAAGGGGATTTTATTGTTGGACCAAATTTGTTTAGTTCATTATTATTTTAAGTCTATTAGAAAATTAGGTTGACTTTGTGTTGATAGAAAATTTGAAATAAGTAAAATTTCGCAATCTGAATTTGAAGGTGCTGTGTTCTGTTACAGCATGCTTCAAAATCTAGTTAATTTATTGGTATTAATGCATCTTCATTTCACTTACCGAGAAGTATATTTAGTAAATTGATTACTTAGCATGTTAATTTTTTCGCATAATTTAGAATAATACATTTATTGAAGGTAAGAGAAAGGTGAAGTTTTATGAAATTTAGACGCCCAACTAGTTCTGACTGAGAGTGTTATCTCTTTGGCAACAAATCTCAGTTTTGATGTAATTTCAGGTCGTTCCTTTCGACTGCAATCAACTGAAGCTGCACTTGGCGAGTGTTTGCTTTCTTTTGTAGCTTTTATACATTTGCGTTATTTTTAAATTTTCGCTTTCCAAGATATAAGAGTTGTTTATTTATCTCAAACGGCAGGCGTTTTGATAGTTATCATTAGCCCTTTAGTTGACTTCAGGCTTCAAAGAGGAGAAGGGAGAACATCAAAGTGACAAAAAGTCGAGAGGGGGGGGGGCAGAATAATGATTCATGGACGTTAAAAAGTCAGACAGACACAAAGGCAGAGAAAAGGTAAGAAGAGTACTGTGAAAGTGGTCGAATATGACATACAGTGGGGTGATGGTAGTCTGGAGTTAACTGTCAGTTAATTG
>UZAE01000844.1:0-17671 GCA_900617975.1 Rodentolepis nana | reverse complement strand
GGGGGGACTTAACTGCAAGTGTTAACCGATAAAATTTGCAGAGGAGGCGAATGAAGGCTAGAATTCCATCCCGAGTAAGACTACACAGGAAATTCAGAGAGGAAATCAGTGAACAAATGAAATGGTTAAACGGATAGAGTGAAATTTCAGCTGTGAATGTACGCATGAGCATATAAATGTCCATCAATAAAAAATCCGCTGACTAATAACAAGTCCAATGATTTCAATCTGTCTAAAGGCGACGATCAGAAACCTAAAATTCTATAATAAAGAGAGTATTTGACTGAGAGTTTCAAGTTAATACTGCAATTTTAACACTCTTCAGTTCCTTCAATTGTATTGACCAACCTCGTGAAAAATTAACGATTCGTCAGCTCAAGTAATTGGACTTCGAGTTTATAGAAGAGTAACTGGAATTGTTACTCTGGTGAATTTAATATAGCCAACCTCCAAGAAAGAAGGGAGATATTTTGTCCATCTTTTTATTAAATCAGGTCTGTATAAATGGTCTCTCAATTCTATCTAACATCGGCTTAGGGTTTCCAATGAAAGCGTAAATTGATAAACATGTTCGATGCTGTTAAATGAACGGAGAACTTTAAATGCCATTATTTCCATGATTTTTCGTCTTTTCACACAAATTTGATGACAAATTCTTTTACGAAACGAAAATTTATTGTTAATTCGACTTAATCCGCGGACTTATTTGCACGGTATGCCCATATTGTTACATTTCGAAATATGTATTTGACCGAACCATGTAGGTAAACAAAACGCCTATATTAAGAAGCTTCTAATTCGCGCATTGGCAAAATTAGTGTTGGCCAATAAATGTTCTTCCAAAGAGTGATTGATCAAACACTTCCACTTCACGTGACCTTTTAATGGAAAAAATGTTTGAATTAAAACCAACTACGTTGAATGTATTTTGATTTTTCTTCGCGTTTTTTTCAAGCACTTTAAAAAAGCAAACATTTAAAGCCTGCAAATGGGTTATGGGCTGATTTTCTTCAGTTCTAGACAATTGTTTTTCAGTTTGCGAAGGCGCAATTATTTCTCTGGTTGATAATGTTAAAATTACAAGAATTATGAATTTTCATGATCTAATCCCTTACTTGTAATGGGGATATTAATGATCTTAATCTCTACCCGTCACAACAGAACCCAATGTCGTAGTGTGCGATAGACTTACCTCCACGTGGTGCACCCTGGGCAACGTATACTCATACGGCAAAAAAGTCTATTAACTGGCAGTTGACTTCTCACTTCAAACTATGTCATATTCGACTACTTCCACTCTACTCACCTCACCTTTTTCCACTTTTGTGTCTGTCTCTTTTGCATCTTTGAAACTCTTTTGTTTCCCCTCTCCCTCTCGATTTTTTTCACTTTAAAGTTCCTTCCCCTCTGTGAAGCCTGAAGTCAGCTAAAGGGCTAATGATAACTATCAAAACGCCTCCCATTTGATATAAATAAATAAATAAGTTCACTCCTCACATTGGCGCATTGTGAAATGGGGGGGGGGAGGGTTGAGCTTGAATTGAAAGGGGGGGGGAAGGAAAGGGTTCAAAAAGGAGGGGTAAAAAGTTTATGCATCCCTGGTACTCCTACAGCAACAGCAGGGTCCTTCTTCGCAATTGCAGGGAAGAATTAAATCAACCCGGCGCCACCTCAGAAGCAACCCACCGTGCCCCACCATGGCCTTTGTTGTTTATGACTAACCTTCCGGTATGTACACTTTTCCCCCGCTATACTTCCCAAATAAATGTGTTCCGTGCGATACGTCTGTTTCCTCTATAGCTGGGCTGTGGATTAGTTAGTTCTGGGAGTCCAGCCAGATATATCTGAGATAGTCAAGGCTTTATTAATGTACCAATGTAGCAATTATTTGTCGTTATTAAAATTTTAAACGTCGGAGAGCATTTGGTCAAGTTAAATAGGACGATTAATAAATAAGGAAAGAGGACCGAAAGAATTAGTAAAAAAAGCAACTTTATCAAAGACGACTGTACGTGGTACGTCGATTTATTTGCTTCTTCGTGGAGCGATGAGAAAGTCAGTTTTTTAGCTCCCATTACTATTTTTATAGTTTCCCAGTTTTGCTTTGGTTTAAACTGCTAAAAGCCGGGATGAGGAAAGGCGAAATAGCAGTTCTTCTATTCGCAAAATTAACTTACTTGTATTGGCTTGAATGCGCGATAATTGGCTGCCTATTTGACCAATAAGTGGAGCGACAGCTTCTCCACAGGTAGTCTTGCTTATCCAGATGTGAGTGTGGGAATCCAATCAAATCGATAATCTAGTGCATGGGATCTTTTCTCGATTTTAGCGAAAATAACTGATCACTCTTCTTGCATTTATTTATATTCAAGGAGGCGAAAGTTAAAAGATTTGGTTTGACAATTTTAATATTTACTAAGCCGGGGTGTGCGTTAGACTTACCTCCACGTGGTGCACCCTGGGCAGCGTATACTCATGCAACAAAAAGTCCACAAACCGGCAGTTGACTTCTGACTTCAAGCTACCATGACTTCACTGTATGTCATATCGACCACTTTCATAGTATTTGTCTTAACTTTTTCTCTGCCCTTGTGCCGGTCTGTCTCTTTTTCTTCTATGAGTCACTCTTCTGTTCCCCCACTCGGCTTTCCGTGACGTTGGTGTTCCTCCCCTCTATGAAGCCAGAAGCCAACTAAAAGGCTATTGATAACCACCAAAAAAGCCTATCATTTGATACAAAAAAACATGTACTATGCCTGATCTCTTAATAATGCCGTTCAATTCCCTCAGCTCTTTTAGCTTAAACTGAAACTGAATGAATTTCAATCCATTTTACGATCGCATTTAATAATATATTAGATTGGTAACAAACAGCAATTTATGCAACTAGCAACCAGTGTGAGTGACTTGATATATTTATTTAATTTACGATAGCACCATACAGGTCCTTAAATTCTCTCAGTGTTGGCATTAACCAAATTATAATATTAACTTACTCTAGAAGTGGAATGGATACCCAATTTTCAACGTTGTATTTAGGCTGGGATATCGGCCTATTTTGGGTTTAGGTTATAGCCAATATTCACTTCGAGGTTTGTTTGAAGAAATAGGTAGATCTTAAAGAAGACCATCCGTAAACGTTCCGCGTTATTTAAAGACTCTACCGAACTACTATCAAATACCTTTAAAAAATATGGGTAAAGTTCATCCATGAATTATTTCCTATTAGGAATCTTATGTATAAATAAGCAATAAATGTGTTTTCATTTTAAAAGACCATATTAAATCGATAATTACATTGACACTGCAATAATAATCGTTTCAGCAACAGTGGTTTTTTGGAGTAATTGATCGATTAAGGAAAATAAGGTGACATTCTGTTGCGTCTTGTTATATCCGGTTTTAGTTTGTGAGCGATTTTAACCAAAAGGAGTCAAATCTCTTTCTTTTCCAATATGAAGAAGGTAATATTCTAACTGATTAGTCAAAATTAGACCAATCTTTATTTTGAAAACTGGGGTGTGTGATAGACCTACCCCCACGTGGTGCACCTTGGGCAACGTATACTCATACGGCAAAAATGTCTATTAATCGGCAGTTGACTTCTGACTTCAAACTACCATGACCTGACTCCATGTCATACTCGATCATTTTACACAGTACTCACCTCACCTTTTTTCTACCTTTGTGTCTGTCTCATTTACATCTTTGAAACGCCCTTCTGTTCCTCCCCCTCTTGACTTTTATTACTTTGATGTTCCCTCCCCTCTGTGAAGCCTGAAGTCAGTTAAAGGCTAATGATAACTATCAAAACGCCCGCCATTTGATATAAATAATAAATTATTTTGAAAACTACTTTGTGACAACGTCTATCATTGTCTTAAAGTGGTTGAAGTGGACTGACTACTTGTTTTTTTTACAGTCGCAATTATTGACTGAGCATCTCTAATATGAGTAATCTTCATATTTATAAACATCTAACTCTTCCGACCAAATGGCTTTAATTTCATTAATGAAAAAAGATTATCCATCCTTTGAATTTTATGGAACCCCAATATATGGGTTGGAAGGGAGCAGACCAACCTCATGACAGAACAATGAATGACAATGATATCGTCACTTTTCCCTTTCAAACGAATTCATTTATAACTTTCAAGAAATTTATATCCTGCAACAAGCATAAACTTCTTACCAGACCTTCAAGAATGTGAATGTACTAACATCAAACCAGTTAAAAATAAAAGACCTTATAACTGCTATTCTGTAGCAAAACTTTTACACTTGGAGAAGACGCTAACCCACTCATATTTTCTACCATGTCACCCATGTAAATGCCCACTTGGGTTGACTATTCACACCCCTTTCCTTAAGTTAAGTTTTAGTTAGGTGCTTTAAGCAAACTCTAATTCGATAATCAGTTTATGCTGTCTTGAGATTGTTACCTTCGCATCAAATCACTTTGAGAAATCCGGTAGTCACACGAATTTAATCTTCTGAAAGCCGATTGCTCCAAACTTTGAAATGTTAGTTTAAAAGTTCTGCCGGATTAAGTGTCAATCTTATCCTTTTATGCAAAACAATATAGGAAAGCTGAATGAGTTGTAATAAGATTACCAATATATATTTTTTCCGCGTAATAAAATAAATTATTATTCATAAAAAGAAAAAAGAATGGACTATAGTGAGAGTGGCAAAAAAAATGGGCAGAGTATTTTAAAGGAAAGACTGATGAAAGTGGGATAAGCCGTTACTGAAAGACTTGATTTATCTCGAATACCATATTGACAGTGCATAAATTCATAAACAATTTATTTATTTATTTCAAATGTCAGGCGTTTTGATAGGTATCATTAGCCCTTTAGCTGACTTCGGGCTTCACAGAGGGAAGCTTCATCAAAGTAGCAGAACGCCGAGGAAGGGGAGCAGAAGAGGGATTCACAGATGAAAAAGAGGCAGACAGACACAAAGGTAGAGAAAAAGGCAAGATGAGTGCTGTTGAAGGGGTTGAATATGACAAGCAGTCGGGCTATGGTAGTTTGAAGTCAGAAGTCAACTGCCGGTTAATAGAATTTTTGCCGTATGAGTATACGTTGCCCAGGGTGCACCACGTGGAGGTAAGTCTATCGCACACCTCAATTCATAAACAATAATACTCATTGAAAACAATTCCCAAAGAGTTTGAACGTGACGGCAGATGAGGGGAATAATCTTGGTTTAGGCTAGAGGAGGGACAACTGTCTCAACTTTATCAAAAATAAATATCTAATTTGTGCCAAATTAAAACAGAAAGGCAGACCTGTCACCATCACATTTATTAGAAGTGGTGTGAGGGAAATTTGAATATCACAGTATAAAAGATAGTTGAGATGTGTTGGTCTATAAGTTCTAATTAGCATCTATTTCTGCTATTTGGAATGTTTGATTGGAAATATTTGATAATATTAAAAGTGAGTAGAAATCACTTACGGAATTATTGGAAATGAGAACTTTACTTGCTCTCGATTTAATTCAATTAGGGTTTCCCAGTAACACCGATCTCCTTCTGTTAAGTTACTTTCGCAATCTATTCACACTCATTTTCCGTTCTTGAGACGGAGTATACTTTAACATATCTATAACATTAAGTTGAGCAGACGTATCTTACAGTGATCATCAAAGGCCACTATTTAGCATATTTCCCACTATTAACGAATACAAAACGGAAATTTGACCTGATCATATATCCGCTTTGTAAAGATGATGGGAGCTGTTAAGTAGATCAAAGTTGACTGAAAGTAGAATGAGAGCGAGAGGAGGAAAAGTCTGAGTGTAGATATTCCAAGCCATTTCACTAAGCCAAGCAAATTCACCATGTAAGGGAAAAATGTATGGTGCTGTTATAAATGCTCAAAGGCCAAAATACCTCGAAAATGATAACATCTCTATGGTTCAAGTAACTACCATGCTGTCAGGAGTGATGAATGCCCTCGTCTTGATAACAACGATCGACTGAGGGATAAATAAAGGGAATCGATTATTAGGTTTCGTAAGATAATCTCTGAAGGTATGAGCTTTATATTATGGAAATCCCATCACTAAGTCACTTGCTGAAGGGCATGAAGGCACCTTTCGCTTTCACATCTTGAAATCTGTCCGTGGCATTTTAGTAAAATAAAAGCTGCGTTTGTACAAAACGACCAAAAAGAGTTTGAACAATTATCGATATTATATTAATTAATATACGCCCACCAAGTGAGCTGAATGGCCATCCACACGAATTAAGTCTAGCAAATAGGAAGGATTGAGAAATACGAGTTTCACACCAGGTCGTCTCAACGATCCCTTGTCCCCACAGAAGATGAGCATTATAAAATGCTTTACTAAATAAGCTTAAGAATAACATAACGAACGGAATTAATGTCCTCTCATCAGGGGTGTGTGATAGACTTACCTCCATGTGGTGCACTCTGGGCAACGTATACTCATACGCAAAAAAGTCCATAAACCGGCAGCTGACTTCTGACTGCCAACTGCCATCACCCCACTGTATGTCATATTCGAATAATTCCACAATACCCACCTCACCTTTTTTCTACCTTTGTGCTTGTCTCTTTTACACTTTTGAAACACTCTTCTGTTCTCCCCCTCTCGACTTTTTTCACTTTGATTTCCCTTCCCCTCTTTGAATCCTGAAGTCAACTAAAGGGCTAATGATAACTATTAAAGCGCCTGCCATTTGATATAAATAAATAAATGTCCTCTCATCATCAGTTAAATTGGTTTTTAAGAAATGGAAGGAACTCAAACGTATATACTAATTCACATATCTTCACTCTTCTGATCTCTTATGCTCTTTCTTCAGAGTGAGGTTGGGAAATTATCCAATCAATTTTGTATTCTTTAACTCTACCAAAACAATTTCCTTTCATTGTGTCCTTCTTGAACCTTTTCTTTATATTACGCTAATAGCACATCGGCCATGGGGCTTATTTAGTTAGTCAGTTGTCATAAGATCGATGTGCACAAATGCATAATCAATAAAGTGGACAGTTTATCGGATTGGCTAATTCTGACCAATAGAAATGGGACTGAAGTTTAATTTTAAAAAGATGATGCCTCCAGGGTCAACCTTAGACAAGCTGTTAAAAGATTTTGATGGAAAGATATGTTCTCATCTCAAACCATAATTCTTCTATGTTTTTGAAGGCGGTTGTCTACCTGTTGCCTATAAGTAGATCTTCAGTTTTGTTTGAAGATTTCTGATAGTCTTTGTAAGAACTGGAGTTACTCAAATCGGAAGCATTATTTCATTAGTACTAATGAATTTTGATGATCCAATCAAAATCAACGCCAACATTACAAGCACAAACCATATTTCTAAATATTAATTTAATACGTTATTATCACACATTGGACGCACCGGCTCAATAATAATATTAATAAACTTAAAAGCATCCCTAATATTTTTAATAAGTGAAGTCAGAAGTCTAGAAACTCTTTTAATAATTTTTCTGCAATGGACGGGTGTGCTGGAATGACAACCTTTCCAATTTTTTCTCCGTTTCGTCGATTTTGTCAAATACTCGAAGGGTGCTTCTCACTGCAATGTCCAAGTGTCATCATATCCTGGTAATGATCAAATTAATTAATTGATAAGATATGTAAATTATATTTACACGACACTTGATTAAAGTGTCAGCATTTATATCCTCATTTAATTTAATATCATATAAATTATGTAAATCCTTCTAACATTAGCTCATTGATCACGTGATCAATATTCATTAATTTCGTTTCCCAGACATGTCTGGCGAATCGCGTTGATTAACTGGGAAATATTCGAATGAAGGTTTCTCGTGTCCTAATGGACTGGCGGACTTGTACCTTTTATGAATGCACAGAATCATCCGACTCGTTCCAAATCTATCCTCCACAAAAATAAGCCCTTCGTTGCCATTCAGAGCCTGGTTATCTAGTTAGGTCTGTGATCATTCCGAAACTATGGTTAGCTGCATTATCTGTGTAGTTGGTCAATTTTCATATCATTTATCGGTCAGGGCCTCTAATGTTTTTTATGCATCACTTGTTTTGTTCTTATGTAAGCTGTCTCAATTATGAGACAGTTAATATTGATTTAGATTCAATAATCAATCGGCTTCCTTTTGACGGTCATTAATCGTGTTTCAAAACCTCACCAAATAACAGAGAAGTACCTGCCCGGACGCCGAATAACACGGACATGTAATGGGCAAATTATAAACTGGAAATAATTGCATACTTTACTGCAATTCTTTGCTGTTTAATAGTCCAATTATTTCTCCTTCTCGTTTAGACCATCAAATCGTTTTAATTGATATCGTTTTGTGTAAGGGATTCTATAATTAGGTCCTACGTAAGCCACGCCTCCTAAACCGTGGTTTCAAAAATATTCTTTAAGTGTAAACTTTAAAATTTCTATGCCATTCTGAAGTTATTCAATCATCCGGTACATGGTACTACTTTAAACACTCCTAGATGATTGGTTAAAAGAGACACGTTTACATTACTAAAGTTGGGGTGGGCGATAGACTTACCTACAGGTGGTCCACCTTAGGCAACGCATACTCATATGGCAAAAATGTCTATAAACCGATAGTTGACTTCAGACTTCAAAGTACTATCACTCCATTGTATGTCATATTCGACCACTTCCACAGTATTCAACTTACCAGTTTCTCTGCCTTTGTGTCTGCCTCTTTTACAATAGTGAATCACTCTTCAGTTCCCCCCCCCCCCCTCTGTCGACTAACGGGCTAATAATAACTATCATAATGATTGCCATTTGTTATGAATAATTTATCAAAGTTATCTTAATAAATTAATTCGGATTAATTGGATTCTATAGTTTTGAGAGAAGGTTTGCAACACTCTTCAAGCGAATTAGTTCCTCAGGATAATAAGCATTACCTTCAGAGATTCGTCAAATTTCTTCCGCTCAGAATAGCTCTCGCCACAATTTCCTACGAATTACGCTATTTAAACCAGGCTGCTTAGTCATATTATTATCCAGAATATTATCGTTGATGCTTGGTATTTCCTTCCAACAATATTAATCACTTTGTGGTGGGCTTGAAAGCGAAAGCCAATTCAAAATTAGTAAGCGTTTAATAAACAAGTTTTAAGTAATTATTACCATCAACAATAATGTTGCATAAATGTGCGCATTTTAGTTATACGACACGACTGAAATCAGTAAACAAATTGCCGAATAATTGTTAAAGGGTAGGGGAAGAGAGGGAGGTCGAGTGTACATCCGAGACATTAAAGGTTTTATTTTTCTGATTTTGCTTAAAATTTAAAATGAACATTATTTACTTCTGCCCTGTAAAGTTCAAACTCTCCAATTAATCCTACTCCCATTCCAACCTTTTTCCTATGGCTTAGAGGGCAAAATGATCCTCTCTCTTCTTCAGCAACTTTCACTTTTACTACAGCGGATCTGCGTTCACTCTGCGATCAATCAGGCTGACTAATAAAAGGTTACCTTTGCTGTTACTAATAAATGTATGGATAATAATGATAAATTCCCCCAACGCCACCGCTCTAAACTTATATGCAAATATCGTGGCAAGCAATTGTATGAATTAAGAAAAATTAAGTCGGTTGGACATCATGAGAATATTCTGGCTTGACGAGATCAAATGCCATTCATTGATTTAGCCGTTGCTTAACCAATGATATCTAAACAAATCAAAGTGATTAGTTCAATTTTACCGACCAAAATTAATGGGACAGGGGGTGTGTGATAGACTTACCTCCACGTGGTGCACCCTGGGCAACGTATACTCATACGGCAAAAAGTCTATTAACCGGCAGTTGACTTCTGACTCCAAAACACCATCACCCCAGTGTATGTCATATTCGTCTACTTTCGCGGTACTCACCTCACCTCTTTTCTACCTTTGTGTCTGTCTCTTTTACATCTTTGAATCACTCTTCTGTCTCCCCCCCCCCCCCCCCCCACCCGCCCTCTCAATCTTTTTCACTTTGATGTTCCTTCCCCTCTGTGAAGCCTGAAGTCAACTAAAGGGCTAATGATAACCATCAAGACGCCTGCCATTTGATATAAATAAATTAATTAATGGGACAGACCCATTGCCAAGTGTCTTAATATTTGCCCACCCCCAGACAATAAACATCTGCTTACCAGTTTAGACCTCTCTGATTGAATCTCCCCTCCCCCTGGAGCATGAGTCATTGTAGCATGCGTATAAGAGGAGAATCGACCAAACATTGCAGCAATATGGCCACACGTTTAATTCAGAACCATAAATTTGCTTCCGAGTAAATTATATCTATTGTTTATCACTGCCAATGGCGGCCTTGACACGAATTGCATTTTGCGTAAATATTTTTCTGGGACACTGTGAAAATCAAGAAGTTTATGCAATCGAAGGGTATGACTACCACAATTTTTAGCCTTTGAAGTAGGGAGTCAACCTTTGATTCGCTCGTCACACTATTTTATGAAGATAGTTAAATTTACAAATTCTGGCCTAGTTTATGACAAGGTGGCACATTTTAATTGCGCTAGGATTTACTTTTGCAACGGTATTAATACTACTGTCACTCCTCACTTGACACCTTGACCTTAAGGGGTCTTAAACTGTTCGATGTAAATGAAAATAATTAATTACTATACCTCTGCGAAGTTAAAAAGCTTCAGCCTGTCAGCTATGTTTAGATAAAGTAGGGTGTACATTGGCACATGCAATCATTCTGTTTCCTAAATCCTTGAAAAGCTCTACTTGAAGTGGAAAGACCGACTGTCACAATTGAATAGCAATTGGATATTGAGGACATAAACCGGTATGATGAATCATTGAATTTCAATTTTGTGATATGACTTGAACTTATTAAATAATTATTGTCAAATCTAACTTCAAAAGTCAAATTAATTTACTCCACCTTTTTAACTTGACTGATCTTACAAAATCATTTCAATTAAGCCACTTTTATTCATTTTCGGACTTACAGCCGCCCCATTTCAAGTTTTACAATATGGTAACTTGTAAAGGTCGTTCAACTTTCTCCAAGTTATAATAAAAATCGGTGTTCATAAGGTAAATTTTTCTTCAGCGTAAAAGAAAGCGACTTATGAATTGTCGTTCAACGAGTTTTGAATCTAATTATCCCTAATAAACTTCAAAACATGAGGTTTCAGTGCTCTATATCCTAAAGCACGGGGTGCGCGATGGACTTACCTCCACGTGGTGCACCCTGGACAACGTATACACATACTGCAAGAAAGGTCTATTAACCGGCAGTTGACTTCTGACTTCAAACTACCACGACCCCATTGCATGTCATTGTCGACCACTTTTACGGTACTCGTCTTCCCTTTTTCTCTACCTTTGTGCTTGTCTCTTTTACTTCTGGGAATCACTCTCCTACCTCCCCCCCCCCTCCCAAACTTCTTGAGACTTTGATTTCCTCCCCTCTGTAATGCCCAAAATCAACTGAAGGGCTAATGATACTAAGCATAAAGCCTCTCATTTGATATAAATAAATATCTTGCAGAGATACATTAGAAGAGGAAAGTTGAATAAATTCTTAATATCTTGTTCCTTAAATGATATGAACCCGATTTAAGGTAAATTTTATAGGGGACTGATTGAAGATTGCCATTGATGCCTCCTCATTTCCAAAAAGTTCTCATTTTGTATTTGTTGCTTCTACAAGCCATTCATACTTCTTTCAATAGGCAAAATTTTGTGATATTCACAAGGTGACGATCTTTACTTTTACCCAATTGCCAAATTGGGCCAGATTAACACGACCCTCATTCTCGATTGACCGGTAGATAACCTTGCAACACATAAATCAGTTAGACTTTTAACTTTCCACTTCACTCATTTTCCCAACTTGACCTTTAAACACGCAGTTTTCTACTTCTAGGTATAATTTCTTCCTTCCAAGCTATCTTCTCCCCCCTTGTGATTGTCCAATAAACTTCCTGTCCATCATGAAAGCGGCATTTTTAGAGACTAGTATTGCTTTGTTGTCCCAAGCAGACCAGATTAGAAAATTGAAGACTTCTGAAACGATTGAAGAAACATACCGTCTGAACAGGGTTGCCAAATTTTGTGGCGGCGAAAGCGTTACAACTGACCGCAGAGTTTAATTAGAATCAACTCTCTCTCCCCCCCATCCACCACTTAATTTCTTAGTTGTGGGTGGTCCCATAGTATATGCCGTCAGTATATCGTTATTTTGCCGTCTTAGAGCAATTAAGGTTCATTAAATATCCTCCAGAATAACAAAATTATGTTCATAAGAATTTCAAATGTTAAGTCTATTAGAAATCATGGTGTAGCTGATAATCAAAATAATTAAGTAGCATCAATAATGATTTTCAATATGATTGGTTCAAGAGTTGCAAAAAGAGGGCATATTCCAATGTGAAGGCATGCATATGCATATGCATCATATATATTACATTATTATCAACAAAATCTACAATTGCTTTGTCTTTCGGAGTGAAAACAACATGCTTCGAAGTCTCTCAATGAAAAGTAGTCTGCTCCTCGTAGAATTGCCTTACGAAGAGGCAGAAAAAGTTCCTCTAGCCTTTTTCTTCCTTCCTATATTGGGTTTTCTTTTGACAGTCTGCTTTCCCTTTAACAGGCATCGGATAAGACGTTTCCACTTTGCAGGGGTACTTCATTAAGTGGAATCAATATCATCAATCTCCTGTTAACGCTTTAAAAACCTTAGAAGTTGCATTTTCACGAATTTTAAAGGAAAAATGTAAAATTTTACCATCTTTTCAATAAAGTAGCACTGTATGAGCAATGAAATTGGCAAATTGTAATATCACTGTTGGAGATCAGGTAATACTATAGGAAATAATAAGCACACAAACGCACGATAAAGACTGGAACAGATAATAATTTTAATTGGCGACTGCAATTAAATTAAATTTTAAAGAAAGTATCTATTAGTAAGCATTTGGCAGGATGTACCGCATTAAGCCTAGTCAAATTGTTAGCTTCCAGTCTGATATGGGTGTGTTTCGAGAATTTTCAAACTTCTAAACAGCATATTTTAATGAACATAAAAAATAATATATCAATTCATACGAAGGGTGCTGGCAACACTCCAAAATCTTCTGATTAACACTTCGTGATATAATCTCAGTTCCTATTCATTATTATATCAAATGGCAGGCGTTTTGATGGTTATCATTAGCCCCTTAATTGACTTCAGGCTTCACAGAGGAGAGGAACATCAAAGTGAAAAAAAAGTTTAGGAGGGGGGGGGGGGGGGGGAGGGACAGAAGAGTGTTTCAAAGACAAAAGTAGTTAAGGTGGCAAAAAGGTGAGGTGAGTACTGTGGAAGGGGTCGATAAGACACAGTGGGGTGATGGTAACTTGAAGTCAGAAGTCAATTGCCAGTTAATAGACTTTTTTGCCGCATGAGTATACGTTGCCCAGGGTGCACCACGTGGAAGTAAGTCTATCACACACCCCCAATTCCTATTCTTATAAACCCGGTTGTAATTAATACCAATCATCTACCTACCATCTGACTCACCTACTAGGCGTTCTACCAACTAACCTGCCATTGTCTGAACTTCTGTTCTAGACTCTGCATTAACTAACTATTCAATTAATTCGTTCCAAGCCAAATTGGGCAGCCCTTTGGACTAGCTTGCAAAGCGCTATGAATTGGCAAGATTCTAATGGTCTTCTGTCTTTAAAATGCACCCGCTATTCATATCTCTACAGTAAAAGCCATTTCGCTTGATCAAATCGATGTAGACAAAATTCTAGTGAATTTCCTGGATAGCTGGACTTTAGAAAATTTTGACAGAACATCGTGAGAAACCCACTAAATTAAGGCTCCTAATACCTTGAAGTGTTTCTACACTCCTTTTCCTATTTGGCTAATTTAAGTAATTAACCCTTACTCATGAATGTATTTATTTATTTATTTCAAATGGCAGGCATTATGATAGGTATCATTAGCCCTTTAGTTGACGTCGGGCTACACAGAGGGGAGGAGGAGGAACATCCAACTGGTAAAATGTCGAGAGGGGGAAGAATAATGATTCACAGACGTAAAAGAGACAGACGGACACAAAGGTAGAGAAAAAGGTGAGGTGAATACTGTGGAATTATTCGAATATGAAATTCAATGGGGTCATGGTAGTTTGAAGTCCGAAGTCAACTGCCGATTTATAGACTTTTTTGCCGTATGAGTATACGTTGCCCAGGGTGCACCACGTGGAGGTAAGTCTATCGCACACCCCACTCATGAATGTTTAAATTGTAAAATAAAGAACGCTTAATAATAACCTTGTATGTGAAATAAATTAAGAATAATTGAAACATTTTCCCACTTCATCAAAAGATGCTTCTAAGCTATGAGTTTTTTATGTAATCACTTAAAGTGAAATGAACATAAAACTGTTAATTAACATAAAAATTGTGCGATTAGTAGGAAATTTATGTCTTTTTCATCTTCATTGACCATTAAAATTTATTAATTCCATTCAGCTTTTTATCTGTTTCATTGGAGAGCCTTGAATAAAATTGGGGTAATTTTAATTGCGGGTAATTGAAGAGAATTACAATGAGACTTATACTTGTTACAATTCAGCTTAAATGTCATTTTATTTAGTTTTTTTGAATTGTAAGACAGGTTGTGTTAGTTCTTATAATCCATTTGATGATGGTTAGTTGGGAGATTTATAAAATCTGACGTATATATCTTTAGAAACTTTCCAGAAAATGAAATTGACGTACTCGTTCACTTTCTTTCTTTCCACTGGAGTAAGATGCCACGACTTTTGGAAAGAATCGCGGCAAATTCATCCAGCCAAAGGAGAAGCCAACTCAACTTTTTACTCATCTTAGGCCAGCAGGACATCTTAATAATCGAATTTCCACTGAGCTACAACAAAAAGTTTATGAATTTCATGGAAGATCATTAATCTCTTTTAATCATTGATCGAAAAGAGTGATTTGATGATGTGTGGTGCTTAAAAAATGGTCAATAACTAGTTGGCATCTCAGTCAAACACTAGCTGCAATTCACGTGACGAATTGAGCAAATATTGTATAACCTGAATCTTAGAATCAAAATAGATAAATGTTATTGCTGTCGGGATTGGCAGTCTTTTTACATATAAGTTAAGTGGAAAGAAAAGCGAGAATGTTTGACAATTAAAATAGAGATCTGCGGCAAGGAAACCAACAGGATTCTGATAACTCAGTAGTCAATTTTTTGTAATAGGTTTTGGAGAAGGACGTAAGCAAAGTCTCTTACCATACTTCTACCTTCTTGACGGGGGGGGGGTGTGGGATAGACTTACCTCCACGTGGTGCACCCTGGGCAACGTATACTCATACGGCAAAAAAGTCTATTAACCGGCAGCTGACTTCTAACTCCTATGACCCGACACTATGTCATATTACACCACTCCGGGGTACTCATCTTACCTTTTCTCTACCTTTGTGCCTGTCTGTCTGTCTCTTTTACATCAGTGAATCACTCTTCTGTCCCTCCTCTAGAATTTTCCCCGCTTTGATGTTTCTCACCTCTGTGAAGCCCAAAGTCAGCTAAAGGGCTAATGGTAATTATCACAACGACCGCCATTTGAAATGGATAAATAAATGAACCTTCTTAATAGATCATAGTGTATCGCAGTAGCCGCTTACTCTCGTAATGAAATTAGATTAATTCAGTTGATTTAAAGAGGCATGACTATATTTTAATTCAAATGCTAGTAATATCTTTAACAATTTCCGATTTATTCAGAACTCAACACTAACTCTAACTTTAGATTATTCAATTTGTTTTAATATTAGTAAAATGTGTTTTTAGATTGTTGAAAATTTAATTTTCTCTTGACCTCATTGTAATTATTGCAAACTTCTTGCACAATAGTGAATTAATTAAAGTTGTCGCAACAGTTTTGTGGCTTTGGGGAACACAACTTTAGCATGGCAAAGGCAGAGAAGTACATCAGGCCTAGGCGCAAATGAGGTGGTAATTGCAGAGACCTCTTGACCAATCAATGTCATTACGAGTCATTACGAGTTTTTCATACTTGAAAATGCATATAATGGCTAAACTCCCTGTCAATGAGAAGGAAAACAATCGCAACTCAAAACGAACCCTCAACAGACAGCCTGACGCTCACAATCTAACGGACAGTTCACGACTCATATACATCCCTAATAAAGCATCATACGAATAAACGTATTTCACATCGTACGTCTGTTTGCTCTATAGATTTTCGGTAGCTTAGCTACTTCTGGGGCCTTACCAAATATTTATTTATTTATATCGAATGGCAGGCGTTTTGATAGTTATCATTAGCTTTTTAGTTAACTTCAAGCTTCACAGAGTGGAGGAGAAACATCAAAGTGAGAAGGATTCGGGACAGGGAATACAAGAAAGATTCACAGATGTAAAAGAGACAGAAAGGCTCAGAAAGGGTAAGATGAGTACTGTGTAGGGGTCGAATATGACATACGGTGGCGTCATGGCAGTTTGAAGTCAGAAGTCAACTGCCGGTTAATAGACTTTTTTGCCATATTATTATACGTTGACCAGGGTGCACCACGAGGAGGTAAGTCTATCCCACACCCCGGCCTTACCAAATATAGTTGTTAAAAAATTCAGGTTTATTAGCGGAAACTATTGTTTTGCGAAAGCATAATACCTAAGGAATCGAGGTTATCTAGGGGTAATAGTTTTTGTGATAACAAAATGAATTTAGTAGAAACTGTCTAATTTTTATAGAGGAAGCATTATTTAAAAAGGTTGACGAATTAGAGATAATTTAGTACCAGGAACTTTAAAGCCCATTTAAGCGAAATACAATCACGCTTTATCCAATAACCATCTTCCTACGTGTTCACGTTAGAGGATCATATCCAACTAATGTAACTCAAGTGAGGAGTAACAGTTTAGTGGAAAAATTCCTGTGAGAAAAGTTGATGAATTTCATTACAACAAGCCACTTTTTTACTGAAAAAGCAAACCGATGTCAGTGAAAATTGTATTGTCAGATTTGACATGAAATTTTGTTAGTTATCAGAGGGTAATCCTTCAAGGATTGTATTGACCATTCAACTTCTTTGTCTACTTTCAGTGACTCATTCTTTGAGTCATCCTACAAATATCATTACTTTTTTAGAACTATAAACACAGCTATATTAATCACTCTAAGCTTAAACCTTTTCGCTAATCAGATTAAGATCTGAGACCTCGTGTCAATGGTGTAAGTGCGTTTAGGCAATACGGTTTTGAAACACTCACTAAGGCTATCATTGGCAAATGTACAATAGGCAACTTAAGAATATTTGATTTTAAGGCTTTTATTACCTGGAGAAATTCACCCTCTTCCGCTTGGTTGTTGCTTTAGAGGGTTTGAATTTCCAGTTCAATGTCCTCAGAGTTCAGGCTTTGGAAGTGTGAAATTGGAAACAAATTAAAAATTATGCCACCATGCTCTGGCAGCAAACTCCATGTTTTCTCACAGTAGGAAATTCGCACCATTTTAATATTTGGATTAAGGGGTGTGCGATAGACTTACCTCCACGTGGTGCACCCTGGGCAACGTATACTCATACGGCGAAAAAGTCAATAAACCGGCAGTTGACTTCTCACTTCAAACTACTGTATGTCATAGTCGACC
>UZAE01000843.1:0-17673 GCA_900617975.1 Rodentolepis nana | reverse complement strand
CTAACAGGCAAAGGATTTAAACGAATAAGTGGTGGTATTATTATTATTATATCAAATGGCAGGCTTTTTGATTGTTATCATTAGCCCTTTAGCTGACTTCAGTCTTCACAGAGGGGAAGGAACATCAAAATGTAAAAAATTCAAGAGGGGGGGGGGAACAGAAGAGTGTATCAAAGACGAAGGTAGATAAGGTAGGTAAAATGGGGGATGAGTACTGTGAAAGTAGTCGAATATGACATACAGTGGGGTCATGGTAGTTTGAAGTCATCTGCCAGGTAAATTTGCCGTATGAGTATACCCAGGGTGCACCACGTGGAGGTAAGTCTATCACACACCCCACCCTGCGGTATATAATACTCCCAATTTATTTATAACAAAGACAAGGTCTGAACATTGAATTAACGACTTAAGGTAAAATCGCCGGTCGATCTGTGTCAGTTCTGTTTATTCACGGCTAAGGCTTAAGTGCCGAACGAGAGACAACCTGGCGATGTTTATTGCACATCTTAGAATGTAGCAAAGAAGTTGTGTCCTTGAGCATTCTAAATTGGCGCTGTCAAAATACATATAAGATTGGGAGTCACTGTCATGGGGTTATGGGTGTATCGAAATGTGTAAAGTTACTTTCTTGTTTTTTTGTTGAGGGTGGTGGGGGGGGGGGGCGAGGAGATTTCAAAAGTTCCCTCCAAGGCTTTAACTTAAAAGGGTTTCATGTGATTCCTTGCTTGATGCACCAGTCGCTTTATATGGATGAGTAGTTCCAAACTCCAACCAATATTCCATATGTGCAATCTAAAGGCACGCGTTACATGTTGTGTCCTCATTAGAGAGATTTAAATGTGACGGAAGAAGCAGGTTCATGAGAATGTGAACTTGAAATTAAACTCCTCAAACGTTTGTACTTACGGGCTTTGCAAACACAATATGTATATATATATATATATATATATATATATATCGATTTTTCCCAATCAAAGACTCCATGAACTCCGATATGCCTATGTTTCACCTCCTCTAATTTTATCTTCTACCTGCTTTGTGTTGCAGCACATAACAGATCAGAAGGTGAAAGCCTAGACATCCACAATTCTACCGGAATTCGATTGAATAACTCCAGCCAGTTCCCTGTGGCACACATCTTTGCTTACTTTCTCAGGGAAGGAAGCCTAACTCTATTAGTTAAATAGGTCCTTTTTTCAATGTCCTCAGTGCCAACTAAGCTCATTTCAAATTCATTCGGATCCTCGAGATTATAATGTTGAAGTATTGTTTTCAGTATCCCTATTACCAAAATAACTCGCCTTGATTGGAAATTGAATACAATAAGGTTTTAAAGAAATACTTAAACAGCAGTTTCATTTTCAATTATTCTCTTGCCAGAACTTGGACAAACGGCATGTTTATTTAAACATCATAATCGTATTTTAGACATTTTTCTTTCAGTTCTGATTTGCCAGTTATAAAAACTGCCAAACTCGATTGCCGCGTCTTTAGCGGTTTAGCTAAATTTGGGTAGTTCTAAATTTTGATTAATTACCGTATTTGTAATAACATTAAATAATTCTATTACCTAACTACTAAAAACCAAGATAGTTCGCGATGATTGGTAGAAATGTACGCTAGAAAGTCCCACAGAAGTATATAGGCAATAAAAAGAGCTCCATTTGTGTCAAGTGTATCATTTCAATTCTTGTATAAATAAAAAAACGTGAACTTTTTATCTATTGAGTTCTTCTTTTCCACATCAGGGGTGTGCGATAGACTTACCTCCACGTGGTGCACAGTGGGCAACGTATATTCATTCGGCAAAAATGTCTATTAACTGGCAGTCTGACTTCTAAATACCATCACCCCACTATATGTCATATTCCTCTACTTCCACAATACTTACCTCACCTTTTATCTACTTTTGTGTCTGTCTCTTTTACATCTTTGAATCTCTCTTCTGCTCCCCCTCTCGAATTTGTCTCACTTTGATGTTCCTCCTCCTCTCTGTGAAGCCTGAAGTCAACTAAAGGGCTAATGATAATCATCAAAACGTCTGCCATTTGATATAAATAAATCTTTTTCACATCAATCTTTAGTTCATCAAAAGCCTGTAGAATATAATTAACGAATAAACCTTGTCCACATCCCATAATCTTTCTGAAGTGCTGCACCATCAGGATCTCTTGAAATAAAGCCTCCACACCGACATAACGTTTAGTCATTAAAATGCAGTTATGGTTTCGTAAACAATGCTGGCAATTGATTAATGATTGGCTGAGAAGTCTCTACACTCACTACCGCACTTTTTCACGGACAAACACATTCCAGACAGTTCTTTTCCTACCCTGGTAGCGTTGTACGTTCCACAAAACTAACTCCAAAAAATGAATCAAGAATAATTTAATTGTGCAATGAAGCAGTATTAAAATAAAATTATTACATATTATTATTGTTGTAATTGAAAAACAACAATTAAGATTTAAGAGCAATACCTTTTAAATTGTCTTCACTTTTATAGAAAAGTGATAACTTGACCATTAATTGTGCTGTCAATTTTATTAAAAATACGTCAGCATAATTATGCTAAAAACAGTGGGGTCATGGTAGTTTGAAGTGAGAAGTCAACCACCGTTTTGCCGTATGAGTAAACGTTGCCAACGGTACATCACGTGGAGGTAAGTCTATCGCATGCCCCCATTATGCTAAATATACAACACCACATATAAGACATATCATCACGAGTGAAGAAAAGGTCAAAGGTCATAAGTGCCTCTCGTTAATCAAAAGGAAGCAGAAGGATTAGGTTTTTTTATTTTCTTACGAATTCTCATGCATTGGTGTAAACAGAATACGATTAATTTCTAATAAATATACGACCCTGAGCACACCCGCTTGTCAATTATTGATCTTGGCTTGAACTCTTTGATCATAACTTAATTCAACTTTTGTCTTTTCAATGTTGCCGCTCAAAACTCTTTTCATATCTGCTCAAACCATTTCTTGCCAATTCGTCAGAAGTTTTGAGAGGTCTTAATTTGTGTGGAGGGATTTGTTTAGGTATAGCTCAATCGAGTTACTTCCAAATTTAACTGAAACTTCTAACGGCAAAAAACATTCGACTTAGGAGGAGATACTGTGCCCAGTAAAAATAAATGCTTTATCATGAATAAATATACATATACATTCTAAAGCATCAAAATTCGGCATTTATTGAACTTCAACTATTAAGTTCGTTATTATTAAATACCCTTGTTCGTGGTGCCAAAAACTTAAAAAATTATTTATTTACCTCAAAACTTTGTTTATAGTTTGACTACTGACGACAATTGATGCGGTATATTACGTTTCGCTAAATTAGGGGTTCACAATAGACTTACCTCCACGTGGTGCACCCTGGGCAACGTATACTTATACGGCAAGAAAGTCCATTGATCGGCAGTTGACTTCTAACTTCAAACTACTATGGCCCGACTATTTGTCATATTCGACCTCTTCCATAGTACTCATCTTACCTTTTTTATGCCTTTGTGCCTGTCTGTATGTCTCTTTTACATCTGTGAATCACTCTTCTGTCCCCTCTAGATTTTTGTCACTTTGATTTTCCTTCTCCTCTCTGTGAAGCCCCGAAGTCAGCTCCAGGATTAATGATAACTATCCAAACGCCTGCCATTTGATATAAATATGCATTTCGCTAAATATTAACTCACTGTAATTAGAAAGGCCCATATTGTTTTCCCTTCCATACATCGATTTTTTGGAAAGGGGGTGGGGGATGGACAAGGATAGACCTACTTACGTTTACTTCATGGCTAAGTGACAGATAAAATTGTTGATCCATTAGGTTAACAACTTTTAAGCCCTTCATTTGATGACCATAGGTGGCTAAAAATACGCGACAGTGCATTTGGTGACTTAAAGGAAGCCCCATTGAAGGTAAGTGCATATGAATTTACCCCATGTGTGTTTACTACATAATATTAACTCAATGCTTGAATACTTAATGGAGCGGTTTGTTTTATTATGGATGCCATAAAGGTGACGTCTATTAATTAATGGCAATCGATTTTATAAACACACATTTTTATGTTATAGTTATAGTCACACGAAAGAGGAAGATACTACTGAGGAGTCGAAAGTAGACTAGTAAAGGAACCTCTTCTGAAAATATAGGTACACAGAGCGAATAATTGAGGGGTTTTACCCCCAGGTGTACTTGACCCCATGACCCCATGATGAGTAATAAGAATTAAGTGACCTTTTTGGCGCCACTGCGTTCTTTAGCACATCTTCTTCCGTATTACCTCCGATTTCCGCTAAATTGACCATTAATAAATATATGCTTGGAACTTTATTTGTGTATTTCAAATGACAGACGTTTGGATAGTTATCAGTAGCCCTTTAGCTGACGTCAGGCTCCACAGAGGGGAAGGAACATCAAAGTGAGAAAAATTTGAGAGAGGGAACAGAAGAGTGATTCAAAGATGTAAATAGGCAGACAAAAGGTAGATAAAAGGTAAGGTGAGCACTATGGAAGTGGTGGAATATGACATACAGTGAATAACGAGTACTGTGGAAGTAGTCGAATATGACATACAGTTGAGCACTATGGAAGTGGTGGAATATGACATACAGTGAGGGGTGATGGTAGTTTGAAGTCAGAAGTCAACTGCCAGGTAATAGACCCTTTTGTCGTATGAGTATATGTTGCCCAGAGTGCACCACGCGGAAATATGTCTATCACACACCCTTATGCTTTAGCTTGATTCCTACCGATCGTTCGTTGATATGAAGAACAAGCACATAGGAAATAGTTTTTATCCGTTTGTCCATCTGATTTATAAGCCAAAGCAGTAGTGTAAAGAATGGTATTTCTAATCTTTGCAGTTAAGTAATTTAAGTACACTCGCATGCGTTTCTGTAAATTATCTTTTCAGTAAAGTTCTGCCTAATGGGAGAAATTATTTTCCAAAGACAAATAATTTATTTACAGCACGATTTTTTGTACTGGCATTTATAAACTGCAACGTTTGAGATTTTAATAGAAGGATGTAGCCAGTAAGATTAAGAATTTAAAAGAAGGGAATTGTTTATGAATTCATTCGTCCAAAAATACCTCCGACTTGAAATTTATTTTTGCCCACATGCAATAAAATCTTATATTTACTTCCCCGAGAGGCGGCTGTTCATAAAGATAGGAAGTAATCAAGGAATGTCCCTCCCCCTCTCCCTACCCCCTCCCTCCTCCCTAAAATGTACTGTTAGGCTTCCTCTATTCGTTTTGGTATTTCTCTCGCTGAAGTTTCAAGTAATAATAAAAAGTTGGAAAATATCCATTCTCATTGCAACAAACAGAAAGGCAGGAAGATACAACCAAAACTGTGCATTTAGGAAGTCCACTCAAAATTACGGTCTTATGATTCGTTATGTGTTTATTGAGTGGAAATATTTATCACAATATTCTTTGATTATCTGCTGGTTGTTTAGGCTTATGGTCGGTTTTGCCTTCTTAGGTTAAGAAAGCAGAATAATTTATAAAATTAACGCCATCGTAATGTAACAGATATCTGTGGGAATGTTGTTTGCACTGATTTTTAAATAATCAGAAAGCATCCAAAGCTGAGCAACGAGAGATGAAAAAAAATTGGATGTATATCTACTTCTCGGTATTAATTTCTAACCATTTAAATTTCATGAGGGGTGCGAGGTAGACTTACCACCACGTGGAGCACCCCGGGCAACGTATACACATACTCCGACAAAGTCTATAAATCGGAAGTTGACTTCTCACTTCAGACTACCATGACCTTATTTTATGTCACTTTCGATCACTTCCGCAGTACTCATCTTACCTTTTTCCCTACCTTTGTGTCCATCTGTCTCTTTACATCTGTGATATACCCTTCTGTTTCCTCCTCTCCACTTTTTGACTTTGTTTGTTCCTCCTCTCTCTAAAGCCCGAAGTCAACTAAAGGACTTATGATAACCATCATAAAGTCTGCCATTTGATATAAATTTCATGATGTGACCTTTGTAAATTTATGTCCGCGCCGAACAGAACATATTGATACGTCGAAAAATTCCAGTCGCTGGTCTGAAAAATGCGATGGGGCCACATGGAAGTATTTTCGGACTTAACTGTGCTCACTAAGATCATTAACTGTAAATTTACTTCAAGTTTTCGAAATGATTCTCACGCAAACCTAGTAAAGTTGAATATTTTTTGTATATATATATATATATATATATATATTCATGAACCTTGAAACCCACATTAGTGCTATATTTATTCCAAATGGCAGGCATTTTGTTGCTTATCATTAGCCCTTTAGCTGACTTCAGGCTTCACAGCGGAGGAGGGGGAGCATCAAAGTGAAAAAAAGTCGAGAGGGGGTACAGAATAATAATTCACATATGTAAAAGAGACAGTCAGGCACAAATGTTGAGTAAAAGGTAAGGCAAGATCTGGTGAAATGATGGAATATGGTATACAGTGGGTTGATAGTTGTCAGAAGTCAGAAGTCAACTGCCAGCTTATAAACTTTTTGCCGTATGAGCATACGTTGCCCAGGGTGTACCACGTGGAGGTAAGTCTATTACACACCCCACATTAGTGCTGTATAAAAGCACGTGAAGCATATATTAAGGTTATTCAATGAAAACTAAGTGTAAATGAACATTTTAAATAATTGTTGTAAGTGAACAATTCTGAATGAGCGTAAATATATAAAAATGGATAAAATTAGTAATTTGAAAGTATACTTATGACATCACGTTACTTTTCCCGGTAAGAATGATCTAAAAAGCGTAATTTCGAGGTCACATTGAACACCAGCCACTACTCAAACAGGAAATACTATGTTTTAAAAATGAAGACTACAGAAGGTACAATGTGAAAATATATGGAAATCAGTTTACCGACTTGCGATCAGATGAATAAATCTAATTAGCTTCTAAGTGGGAAAGAAACTGAAGAACTGATCTTCACAAATCGTTTGTTAACGAGTATTCAAACAGTGAACTACAGCACCTAACTCCTCTTTAAAATTGGCGTACTAATGGCTTTAATTATAAATGGGCACATAAATTTCCCAGCGGAGATAATGCGATAAATCATAAATTAATTAGGGTATGTTTGCAGAAAACTGCAAAATCATGCAGTTGGTCAAATTAAATCACATTTTACTCAATTTTAAGGTTAGTGTTAAATAATTCCATTACTCTAGTTGTAAAACAAAGCCATTGTGGTAATATTTATTTATATCAAATGCCAGGCGCTTTGATAGTTATCATAAGCCCTTTAGATTACTTCGGTTTTCTCAGAGAGGAGGAACATCAAAGTGACAGAAAGTCGAGAGGGGACAACAAAAGAATGTTTTAAAGATGAAAAAGAGACAGATATAAATGTAGAAAAAGGTTAGGTGAGTGCTGTGCAAGTAGTCGAATATGACATACACTGGGGTGATGGTAGTTTGACGCCAGTAGTCAACTACCGGTTAATGGACTTTTTTGCCGTATGAGTATACGTTGCCCAGGGTGCACCACGTGGAGGTAGTCTATCGCACACCCCTACTCCAATAATAGTACAACCCGGAAAGTAAGCTTTTTGCTTACAATTGAGTACACATTTGAGATATGGTCTGTCAAGGTGAATATAGGTGTATTTAAAACATATTTCATTTCTAATAACAATTATTATTATAATCCCAGCTCATATCTACTTCTCATTATTATTATTATTTTCATTTAATTGTTTTATTTACTGACAAAGAACTCGAAAACTATAGATAATTCAAATTTAACTGCGATACGTTTTCCCGTAACAAGGAGATTATTGACCATCTATTCTCAATGAACGGAACAATGAATTAAGGAAGGAAGGACTGAAATAGTCCTAATAAAACGAGGTATTAAGATCTTCCCTTTGCTGAATAAACATATTCGATGTTTAAACGAAGTGATAGGTTGCATGATATGATTTGAATTGGTCAATTGTAATTTGGGCTTGAGCTGATTGGCAAATATTATAAGCGCAATCTCAAATGGTCGATCAATTTCTCTAAAAAGACAAAGCCGATTGACATGTAACAAGGTTACAGAACTCTACCTTCGTTCATTTTGTAGCTTTGTAGATATTTCTCTCAGTGGAGGGTTATCAACAAGTACATTTGCTACTACATGCACTAACCTTAAAATGAGATCCGCAAATTAATTATGATCATCCAGGCTATTAAGTTAATATTTGTAGGCTTTTATTCTTAAGGGCAGTCATTTCCTTCATCACTTACTCATGAATTTACTTTCAACATTATCTAAACTGTTTGCTTAACAGTAGACGTCAATCACCTCAATTATGCCAAATAGCATACTTTTATGGTTCGATGAAGACAGCATTCTCACTGTTTATTACCTTTGCACCATTTAGTTGGTGATCTTCTGTAGTTTTTGGTTAGGAAATACTAACATGTGACAGATTATAATTTTTATGTTAAATAGTTGGATTATAGCGGATTACAACACGAATCCTCAATAATATCTGTGACAAGATCCCTCAAGTCAGGATAGAGAAAACAGAGATCTTATGATTAAAGTACAATGGAGGGTTTGATAAACAATTGATCAATTATTGATCGGAATTTGATCGATAAGTGACTGCACACACGACCGCACTTGCTCCTTTCATGAGCAGTAACACGTCCGCATCTTCGAGTCTGTCTGAATTCGCATGAGATTTCTTTGATTGTTTTGGCCCCACCCCCACAAGTTCAATTTAATTTACTTTAATGTTTTCAATATTTTTTTTGTCGCCAGATAATATAATTAACCTAAGAAACAACTGCCTTAATATGTGAAGAAATATTTGGTTTGAGTAAAGCCATTTAACGAACTGTTTACTATCCTTTACGAAGCTTAAATATAATATTAAAAAAATTATGATTTGATCATTAATCTCGAGTTGGTTAAATTTTTTGTGTCTTCGCAAATATGTGCATCATATTGTCTCCCTTAAATCCACGCATGATAAATCAGCTTTATACAAAGTTGTTGTAGATATATATATATATATATATATATGGGGTGTGCGATAGACTTGCCTCCACGTGGTGCACCCTGGGCAACGTAAACACATACGGCAAAAAGTCTTTTATTCGGCAGCTGACTTCTGACTTCAAACTACCATGATCCTACTGTATGTCATATTCTATAACTTTCACAGTACTCATCTCGCCCTTTACCTTTGTTTCTGTCTATCTCTTTTACATCTTTGAAACACTCTTCTATTCCCTGTATCTGTCTCTTTTACGTCTTTGAAACGCTCTTCTGTTACTTTGTGTCTGTCTCTTACATCTTTGAAATACTCTTCTGTCCCCCCCTCTCGACTTTTTTTCAATTTGATGTTCCTTCCCTCTGCGAATCCCGAAGTCAGCTAAATGGCTAATGATAACTATTCAAAACGCCTTCCATTTGAAATTATATATGTATATGAATTTAGCCAAACAGCCAAGCTCAAAAGAAAACTTAACGCAAAAAAATCAGATCTTCTTTCGATTACCCATCTCCCCCTTAAATTCAATTTTCTCCCATAATTCTCCATTTTGCGAACTCTTAAAAATTCTCGAAATGTAAATTTTCTCATAATAAAGTCTGTAAAATTCTATCTCCCTTTTTATTGGCATTACTAATAGTTTTCCCTTCATTTTTTTAATTTTCACGAGCCTAGTTAGCCAGAAATTATAGTAAGTCAACGACACAGAAATGAAAATTTATTCTCATTATTGAAGAATAATAAAATCTTTGAAGCTCGTCAAAATTAAGCTAAGTTTTTAATTATAATCTATTTATTTGCCATAATGAAAACATTCGCATTGAATACTAAATGAAGGGGAGCCTTTTATCAAATAAATTTTCTTTTTATAAAGCATATTATTTATTATCATATGAAATATTTCAAGATGTCTAAAGTCAAATTTCAAGGTAAATTTATATTTTTTATGTTTTACTTAAAATGACACAGAAAAATCAATTGCTTTTAAAAGGTTCTTTCCGAAACTTAAAATATGCGTTATTTTCAAAGGAAAAAATGCTAAATTAGCTAATAAAAAGACATTTCAATTTTGATTAAGAGAATGGGATGTAATGGAACTGTGATTTATTGTAATTATGTTAACATGTGAGGTTCCCATTCAGACCCGTTACCTTTTAATTAGCTCAAGCTAGTCTGCTAATGTTCTCATGCCTTAAGTTGTGGATCGTGGATCATGCTATTAATGCGGATGATTAATCAATCCATTTTGAAAAATGGCCCTTAAAAAAGAGTAATCAAACACGCAAGCGTAAAATAAACCAGAGAGTTTAACATAATGGCGATCTATAATTCTCATCCAATACTTTTAATGATAATTACCGAAATGAATCAGAATAAGTTTGTATTTTTAGTCATAGTAATTTGTTTGACATACGAACTGCTTCGAAAAACCAGTGACTACAATTTGAGGTGTTCTAAGAGTTCTGTGTTGGAATTCCTTCAATTCAATATACTTGGTGGTAAAATTGAACAACTACGCTATCAATAAAGGGGTGTGCGATAGACTTACCTCCACGTGGTGCACCCTGGGCAACGTATACTCATACGGCAAAAAAGTCTATTAACCGGCAGTTGACTTCTGACTTTAAACCACAAAGACCCCACTGTATGTCATATTTGACTACTTCCACAGTACTCGCCTCACCTTTGTGTCTGTCTCTTTTACATCTTTGAAACACCCTTCTGCCCCCCCCCTCCCGTTACGACTTTTTGTCACTTTGATGTTCCTCTTCTCTGTGAAGCCTGAAGTCTACTAAAGGGCTGATGATAGCCATCAACACGCCTGCCATATGATATAAATAAATAAGCTATCAATAAATGAAAAATAGAATTACCTTTCAATGAGACTTGTGTTGATTTCCAGTTTAATAATCTTGATACCATTTCAGTGGCTCTATACGTGGGATGTTGAATAATCGTTTACTGTGTTACCTCAATCCTGCCTAACTAACTAGGCTTTAAATAAATTTATTTGGCACCGAGAACTACTAGAGTCCTCGTAAATTTTATATTTAAGGAGTCCATACAGCTAAATCGGCAGCAACGTGGCGCCAATGAAGTCATTTGTGATCTCTAGGTGCTTATGAATTGTTTTTTGGCAATTTAATTTGCAAGAAAAATATTTCTATTGAAAAGTAATCACTAAATTTGCTTATGAGATTATTGTTTAGTTGAGACTGAAAGACTCTTTTAGCTTGCTCAAACAAACAAGATTAAATTCTATTCTCCAATTCCACCAAAGACTCATGGATATCATCAATAATGCATTAGGTTCATGCGCAGTTTTTGCATTTCAACACAAGCAGTTAACCATAACTTGGTAAAACACATTTTCGCCCCCCATAGGGAATTCATTTAAACATTAAAGGAGTGTGCAGAAGCGGTGATTTTCGCTTTCAATTCTCCATTTTAGAAGAGTTAGCATCCATTTTTATTGAGATTTTCTCCAAATAGATTAGCAAAACGATCTAAATGAGCATCACCTTCAAGAAACTTAACCAATTTATCCTTTTGCTGAAAAATTAACCCTCCTTTTAAAAGTATTTTTATATTATAGTGTCGTCATTGAATGCTAAGGTCGTGTAGCCGTCTATGTGGCTAGTGGTAACTGGTTCAATTGCCACCAGCGCACATCCCACTGATAAGGTCTGACTAATCAACGGGAAGTGGGTTTCGATTTCCCTTGACCTGGGGATGTTTTGCCCATCTACTTAGATCAATTTTTCAAAGTATAATTCCTCAATTGAAATTGGAAGACTTTTAGCCTCCATGGTTCAAAATTTTTTCGGGAAATTAAAGGGCACATATGTTTTGGTTTTCACGTGAAATTTATTTAAAAATTAGTTCAAATGCTGATAAAATGATTATTGGATTCATACGTTGAAATCTTAAAACACTTACCATCAAAATTGCAGCCTAAATTTTCAGTACCAAATTCTGATCAAGAGTAGCTGAAACAGTTACAAAACTGAAAACCGTGTTTAAGATCGGGAACTCACTTGTTTTGTATACCAGGACATATTCAAGTGCTCTAGATAGTGATTAATTTAACGATTCAACTATTAGCACACAATATGAAATCCATTTCTCAAGCACGATATGCATTGCTACACCACATGATTTACCTATGCACCGTGTGGTTAAACATCCTGACCAATAACAAACCTCCTTTCACAACTTCTTCCTCATTAGTTAGATGCAATAACCAATCATATCGCAAGCGATTTCGTACTTGCTTTACGCCATACAACAGACATAATTTTAACAATGGCGATGCAAGAATTTTCAGGCCGTCCACATTTGAAATTGGATCATGTACCCTCAGTCCCCGTGGATTTAAAAGAAATGAAGGCAGCACGAATGCCCGTCTCTTCCATTCGTCGAACTGAGGAGCTGATGAATCTGCATACTACGGAATTGGATGAAAGTAGTAGTCGGCTATCTGATAGTATTGGCGAACCAAAGGAAAAAACCGATGAAACAAATACAAGCGAACTTATTCAGGTTTGCTCCTTCATTTCATAATGTTGCATTGCAATTATTTTATCGATTTTTAATTAATGTTATGTACGTGAACGAAGTTCATTTCGTGAAGTGCATGATGGAAGAGTTATGAGAAAGACTTTGCAATTACTTCCAAAATTGCTTTATTTTCTACTGAAACGATAAAGGCTTCAACTCAAGTATAGTAGTTAGGAAACGATTTCGATGTGGAGTAGAGAGCCTTCCATACAGTATTTACCAATATAATGAAAAGGTAAATAGATTCAGATAAGTCTTGAAAGTTGGTGGCCTGAATGGCTCAGTTGTGGTTACGCCTTCTTCTTAAAGCCTTCAGTTCTCAAAAAATTTTGTCAGAATTTATTTATTTATTATAAATGGCAGGCGCTTTGATAATTATCATTAACTCTTTAGTTGATTTTGGGCTTTACATAGGGGAGGAACATCAAAGTGAGAAAATTCGAGAGGGGGTAACAGAAGAGTGTTTAATAGATGTAAGAGTGAGAGAGAGAGACAAACACAAGGCAGAGAAAAAGTAAGGTAAGGCGATTACTGTGGAAGTATTGGAATATGACCTACAGTGGGGTCATGGTAGTTTGAAGTCAGAAGTCAACTGCCGGTTAATAGACTTCTTTGCCGTATGAGTATAAGTTGCCCATTGTGCATCACATGGAGGTAAGTCTATCGCACTCCCCAGTTTGTCAGAATTGGGTTTGGGGTTTATTTTTCAAGGCAACTTGGTAAAAATTCCGATGGATGTTGACTTGTAAAAGAAAAGGCTAGCATTTATTTGCAGTTATGATTCGAATGGGTTTTTTTATAGAATAATGAAAAAAACGTTTGCTTTAATTTCGATTTCGCCAAAGATTTAAACAAAACGTGTGTACTTTCTGGCGTATTTTTTTCATGCTCACGCTAAAATGCGATTTAAGGGGGTTGAATTTATATCGATTGGTATCGCAAGATTTAAGCTTTTTCAAGATGGAGATTTCATACCCCACTCGATGATAAGTGGCAAAAATGAAACGAAATTTCTAGGCCTCTTCTTGCATCTCTGCTAATTAGCAATTAGATTATAACGTGCTGGCACACGCATTTTTTCTGTGACCTCAATTCACACCGCTTGACGGTGATGATTCAGCATTTCTTGACCTAGATCCGCGTAATTTCAGAAGGAAACGACTTAAATTACCTCTAAACAACGTATGGTCACCACGTCTAAGTCGTTGGTGCATCGAATAATGCAACTATTGAAACACACCGACGCTTAGCTTTCAACAACCTATTTTCTAAATTCGATTTGAATGCCATTCTTGATATTTGTTTAAGTGAATGTCAGTGGAAAGTCGATAACATTAAGTTCACTTTTTTAACTATTCTGGCAGTTGCAGAGGTGTTTACTGTAGCATTAAATTGATGTTTTATTTAAATGAATGAAGAGTTTAAATTACTATACAATACGATATCAAGCGTTTGCCTTGCCTGTGTCGACTAGGCATCAAGTTGTTTAAGAAACCACTCATCACACTTATGGCTTTTACCGTCTATGTCTGTTTTATGGACGTGAAATTCCACTTTCCTTTCTTTCGACAGAACGTACGATATGAGTTCATCTGGCAATACTTATTAAAGGTGTCTTGTGTTTAAGGAATCATTTTTTAAAATTCCCCCTGACTAACTACTGGTACATGACGTCTTCGAATTGGGAGCTAGATCCTATCAATTTAAATAAGTTATTATCTACTTGAGAAAATCTACTGTTTCAATATTCAGCTAGTTTGGAAGAAAACAGCAAATTTTATTTACCTTTCGTTTTAATGAATGATCGCTCGCAAAAAATTATTCCGTGATCTACCACAATGTACTATTTGCTGATTGGGTACAATTGATAAATTATACCTTTTTGCTTTGGGTGGTTACGATAGCTTTGTTTAACGTATATCGGCTTACTGTCACGTCATTTAATTCAATAGTGCTCTTAGTACAATTTTGGCGTCATCTGATAAGTTTGTCATTTCGATAAAACAAAAGAGAAAAGTTAAATTGGACATTCTAAAATGTAATACAAATTACTCCGAAAGTGATTCGTGTTTGCGATTATGAAAATTAGTACCCTTGTCATGGTAAGAATATGAATTAATTAAAGCATTTCTGATTTAGTAATTAATATGCATGAGTAACGTGAAATAGTCCATGCGAGGATTTGAATCAAATCATTCCACCAAGGTAAAAGGTTTGTATGCCTTTGTTCGGGGATAATCATTGTCCATTTGTCATATATTGTTGTTTGACAGTCCTTTGTCCACATCGGATACAAATTTGTACCAATTTTCATTTTTGCCGAGTAGCGACTATAAACTCCAGAATGTTAAGGAAGGTCATTCGCTTTCTCAATTAATCAATGGATAAAGCAAAATGAAGAGACAAGCCTGACTCATCGAAATGAGGTAGCATCGATTGGAAAAGCTATACTCAGTTATAAATTTGAATTTTGGAATGTAAAATTCCCAATTAAATAAAAGCATACAAGTGGAGTCTTTCAACCTTTTTCGATCCTCACCCCATTTCGGTTCTTGGACATACAATTAGTCACTGTTAGTTATTTCCAACAGTTCGCTGTGAGCATGTTTGTACTAATATTGTTAATACTAATAATTGTTGTCTAAAAGTTAAATTTTAGTTCAATGACATGTTAGTTCACTTGATAAAAAAGGATTTCATTGTTAATTCAATATGGTGATATTGGGCATAAAATACACAGGAGGAATTTAAAATTTTGTTCTACATGGTTTCATTTTGAACTGTCGCGTCAAGGTCATCAAGATTTGATTGGTTATTGTTCACGATTTAAAATGTGCAAATTGTTTACAAAAAAACCGATGCCGACTTGCAGAGTTGTCATGCCCTTGAAAATTAGTATGAAGTAGTAATCTTGAATGCGGCCAACAATCGATATTGTAAAAAAACACCTATTTTCGTGGTAAGGGCGCCTAGAATCACGATAATTCCCAAAAAATTTTCAAGTTTCACTTATATGCTAAGAAAGTCAATTTATTGTAATTTAGAGAATACTTTAATGCGTTTAAGGATAATTAAAACATGATTATGTGAGTATTTAAATTTCATTTCATTTAATTGCTCGGGGGGCGGTCTATGCTTCGGTGAAAATTTATGTTATAAAACTCTGGGCTATAATTAGCATCGTTCTTTACAGAATTCCTCAATTGATTTGATTTTTAGCATTACTTTGCACTTTAGAGCTTGGCATGGATGGTAATTTAACGGAAATTGCAAATAATATCGATTTTTTAATGCCAAGGATTATATTTAATTGCATTTTCCTGCTTATGCTTCATAAATCAGTTTCAATTATTCAGATTATTAAATGAGGTGCTTAATTAAGTTAATAGCGCTTAATAGGGTAGTCGGCGCCGTAACTTCAATTTAACTAGTTAAATGGGGTGTGAGTTACTAAGCAGCAACTAAGAAACGTAGATTTACTTAGTTTGTCTTTGCTCGAAGTTAATTTAATACGAGTTTCTCATGTATTAGTCACATAATTTTTAGACATCTAAAATTCAATTGTATTGAAACTTTTATCAAAACAAGCAAAACAAATTTGATTTGTCTTTGACTGAATTAGCGCTTTTCGAGTCGGTATTTATTCCTTTTTTCCGAACTGAGATTATATTTTTTAACTTGGTGCATGAGACCCTAGCAACTCTCCTTCTTATAAGGATGGATGTTACAGGAGGATACTTGTCAAGAATTTCCTTTAACTGTCAAAACTTCAATGTTGCTACCTATCAAAGGAGCACTTACATGCCGCCTTTAACATACTGAAGGGTTAGATTTGAGAAACCATAAAATGTGTCTTAACTTATCAATCTTTCTGGACACATAAACATCATTTAAAATGATATTGCAAATATATATCATTTTAAAAATCCATAAAAATTTATATTAGCTTTTAATATGTAAAATAAATATATGGTACTGATATATGGACACCAATATCATCATGCATCTTCGCAAAGAAAACAAACTTTAATCACAATGACGCTTCACTACAAGAATAGCAGGAGAGCTCAATTAAATAAAGAATAGTAAAACAAAACGAGATTCCAGTACCAAGAGGGACATGCTCAAACTGATTTCTAATTTTCGTCGACTTTAAGTATTCAAGGCGCCTTCAATGCCGTATGTTTTAATATTTTGATGTATTTATAACCAAATGTGGAGTTGTTTAGAAGTTGCAAGCTATCAGATCGGCAATCGTCAGTCAACCCAACATATTCACAAATTGTGTGACTAATTCCTCACTAATTCCTTCTTCAGAGTAGGAAAAATAGATTTGAATCAATATAAAATAAATATGAAATAACAAAACACATCTGGCTTATTTCGGCATTACTAATTGCATTTAAATTTCAATATCGCACGGGTTGATAATATCTAACGCATGATTTATGTTCACCAATTCCATCTTTGACGTCTGCCATCAATCTTAACCTTGAACTTATGACTATATATACTGGATTTAAACAATAATTAGGTTGTGCTAATATGCCGAAGGTCTAATACAGATTTCCCTTCTCCATTAAACTATTGACTACCGACTAGTATTTCTGAATTTTAGATTAATAATAGGATAAAAAGTGCTCAAAAACTTCATTGTTTCCATATTTTTATTAAAATTAATTACTTTCCACATAGAGTACGTCTCCCTTGAGATCATCACTATTATTATGAGGTTTTTTCAAATGGCAGGCTTTATGATATTTATCATTAGTTCCTTAGTTGACTTCAGCTTTCCCCATGGGTGGGGGCGTACATTTATAGCAGTTAATTAATAGGAATTCATTAGCTGTCTTCTTGCTTCCGAGGATCTCTGGCTTTCCGTTGTTGTCTTTAGGGCTGGACACTGAATCAGGTGGGTCTTCTGCATTTCCTCTTGTAGGTCACATAGGGGGACATGTGGGTTGAGTGTATACTCCCAATCTGTGAAGGTGTTCTGGTACGTAGTCTAAACTCAGCATCGGCTTCGATTCTTGGCCAGTCGGCTATGTCGGAGAGTAAAATGTAAGTAACACCGTCACTTC
>UZAE01000842.1:0-17678 GCA_900617975.1 Rodentolepis nana | reverse complement strand
TCCCTCTGACTCTAATTGGAGTAAAGAACAAATTGAATTTTACTATTGGTAAAATAATTTTGGAGAACTACTTATTACCGAAGATAACACTTCACTCAATCTAGGTGTTTTCATGATTCAAGAGAAATTTTTTCATTTGACCAAAAGTCTTTTTCATTTCAATAAGCGTTAGGCTTAGAGATAGAAATTTAGCGGATTGCTACTTTATTAAAGCCTGACTGACTCAGAAATCTCTATGGCAGATCCTCCTACTTTTAGCTAGACTCCCAGAACCAGCTAAGCTATAGCCCAGCTATGAAAGGAAACCGATGCGTAGCACGGAGCACGTTTATTCAGTACGAGTATTGCGGATAAATTGTTCACGCGGGGAGCTACTCATGATCAGAATGGGGGATTAGGTTATACAGAGGTTGATGATTGGCCACTGTTTGTACGGTCGTGCACACAGAGTTGCACGGCCGCACCTCATAATCCTGGCGAGCAGACACGCAGACATACGATGACACACACAGCGACAACGGATCCCACAGAAATGTGCAATTGAAAAAAGGAAAAAACATAGGATATGCTTAAATTTTAGTAATTGTACAGTGTCATAACACCTACTTTTGTAACAATAAATATATTGGATGGATTAATTTGACTAAAAAATAATTAACAAGAAATTCTTTAGAGCAAAGCATTAACTGCCGAAATTTAGAAAGTAAATTTTACATAAAACAATGTGTACTTTTTCGGACCCTATATTATTAGGTTTTCGATTAAAGAGAAGCATATAAAAGCACTACGTGAGATTATACTTCACTTGAAGAATAGGTTGTATAGCACAGTCTTTCAGAATGCTCGTTGTTGGAAGCAATGTCATTGGACAACTAATGACGAAATACTATTATGTTATTATTATTATATTATAAAATGAAGGCAACGACAAAAAAGACTAGCCTAGAATGAGAACATTTGAAAGAATATATCAAAATAACCAGACAATATCGGATAAAAGAAAAAGGAACTCAATATAATTTCGGAATAAATATGTCTTTATATCGCAAAAGTATGACTTTGAAATCATGTCAAAATGAAATATATGTAGGTCTACTATTATATTCTTTAAAAATTAAGGTGTAAATTTCAAAATACTTTTGTGCAATATGCAACTGCGTAATGTCAAAAGAGAGTAAATAGACGTATTTGCGTTATTAACAAAAATGCGATTGTGTTATATGTTGCTTTAACGGGAGATGAAATCGTATTTATGGAGCAAAATGCATATAGACTGTAAAAATATATTAGTTTAAATCCTTAAGATGTTTGGCGATTTTACGCAGATTTTCTATTAGCCAATTACTGCTTGCTTTACCTTTTATTACAATGGAAAGAAGTGAAACTTTTTTTGGTGGAGATGCTCCTGTGTACGTTACAAAAGTTACATTTTTCGGATTGGGAAAGACGAATCATGAGTTTATAAAGAAACAGGTTCGTCAAAGTGATACTAACATTATTTCAATCAGCTTGGTCCGCTTGTAAAATCTAAAAACCTGTCTGAGCTTTTACAAAACACTAGCGAACTCAAGTCAATGCTTCAAGGATTGCAGATCTTCAAAGAATGCTCAGTCACAATTGATACTGAGAAGGGATCTTTCCGTAACGACGCATATAAGGTTTGTCCCCTTTTTTTTATTCACCTCGTTGCTCATCACAGGTGAATGTACATGTCGAAGAAAAGTGGCCCCAAACTATTAGGGGCAATTGGTCTGTCAATACAGATGGTTCAATGCGAATGGGAGGCTATTATTCATTGAATAATATATTTAAAAGAGGTGAAAGGTTCGAAATTGAAGGAAATCTCGGTAGTGATGCAACTAGGACGAGGTTCGTCGTTTTAGAATTTCATATTTTCTTAGATCCGCAACCTTTATCAAACCCTTGGAGTTTAATCCAAATGCAAAGTTACTGTTTGGTGGTTCGGATTGTAATTATGATCACTGGTGGTCGAAGTTTATGCGAAATGAAAGCTCAATTTTCGCGGAACTCATGGCTCCGACTCGTCTTGGCTTGCACAAGCTTCACTGGAGTAATGTATGGCGAGAAATTGAGGCATCTAGTAATAACAGTTTTATTAATTTTGTTAAAATTCACTTTTTCATTGTTTTTTGTGTTATTTGCTCTGCAGGTTTTTCTACACCTTATAATATTCGACTTGAAAGTGGATCAACTTTGAAGATGAACTTTAGCCACAGTGTTGAGATGGATTCTCGGGACGATCGTGTATTTCCACAAAGCGGTTGTCTGTTTCGTTTTTCAGAGGAATTGTCTTTTCTGCGTCCTCCTCCCCCATCGTCCTCTTTCGATCACGGAAATGCTACAGCGTAAGTGTTCCACTTATGACTTTGTGGAATTAATCTTTATCTCCATTGTGGTAATGGACAAGTATAGTACATGTTTGCTGCTAATGAGTGCAGGTTTAGTAAATGTGATTTTGAAGTTTTTTTGAATATGTTAGCATTCCAATTCAAATGATATTTTCAGTTCTTCTCTAAACGCAAACGTATATTTTGGAATTGGCCATAGGTTTATATTTTATTCGATGGATAGACATTTATTATCCACACAAATTTTCACATGCTCATAACCTATTCGTATCTCTTGCTCGGAAACATACCAATAAGTTCAGTGTTTTTTAGAATTTAAGATCATACAATATTTTGACAGTTTCGGTTATGTTGACTTTGCAATTTTTTAAATGTTATTTTCCCGAAATTCTTTGAACTCATTATAATTCATGCTCTTTCTTTAGAAGTAGAGAAACATTTTCATTCTTCATCAGGTCCTAATTGTATTTAATGGATAGAGTAATTTGTTGCCACAATTTTTCCGATCCGGGAAAGCAATCCTCCAATTTTCCTTTGATCTTATTTCAAGAGCTTATGAATGCTTATTTAATCGCATGGAATGCATACCTTCATATCCATCCATCTTTTGAGCCAGTTGGAACTCGCTTGATGAATTGAAGCACATGCTTGCTTGGAACGTTTAGGTAGAATAGGTTTTCCGATGGTTCATACTTGCCAAAATTTGAAATTGTCTAGTCTTGGCATACTTTTCGATGCCAATTTCGATGTTACTTTTCTAATGATCCGATAAGGAAGTGGAATCTTGAATTTTAATTTTAACAATTTTGCTTTCTTATAATTTGAGCTCTGATTGTGCACACCATAATATGCACTTTTCTAATCGAAATGTTTAAACTATTGGCAAGTCTGCTTTTCTCTAGATTATCCTGATCTTTGTCAAATTTCATTCATTTTTGTATCAGTAGTAATATTGCTGAAAAACGTTTGTTTGCAACTCCAAGCTGTTTTCACGGAATTCGTCTTGCCCAGCATTATTTACAAGAGTAAAACGTGTTTCAAAAGGCTACTTATAATCAATTATCAAGCGCGACGGTTACTCTTGTCTCCATAAGTGGAGTTTTCATTTATAGCGCTTTGCCAAAAATTTTCCATTAGCAACATAGGGAAAAAATATAAGAAGATTCCTCAGTTAGTTGGTTACTTAAAGTTAATTTAGTGCTTATATCACTTTAAAATTGCTTCAATTGTAAGTAATAATTTTTGATATTTTGTAGATAATGGGAATTCGCACATAAACTTCAAGTCACTAAAAATAGTTTTGATTTATAAAAAATTATTTGTTCTAAGGTCCGAAGATGAGCGTTCAACCCAACTTCGCTTGGACGGTGTTTTCCAGAAGCCTCTGCGTTTAACCAATTGGTTGGTTGCTGAAGGAACGCTTTCTGCAGGCCTTGTTCATTCTCTCAGTAGCCATCCCGTAATACCACGCGTTACTTAAATTAATATCACTACCCAGTCAATCTATTCTTATGCTCATCTCATATTCCATACACTAGATATCAATTGCTGATAGATTCTTCCTTGGAGGTCCAATGGAGTTGCGCGGATACCGATTTTGCAGTGTTGGTCCCGCCGAACCACAAATGTTACCCCTTGTACCAAGTCAAACGCCAGGACCTTCAGAAACAGGAGATGCTCCAAGTTGTCCCAGTGGAGCTCTAGCCTCTTGTGTTGCTGGATTACATGTTTATGCTCCTTTACCATTTGTTCATTCCTTTACGGAAGATGGCAAGGCATCTTTTGCTCGTCTCCATGCCTTCGCTCTAACAGGCATGTGTCAATTTCCGATTTCAAATTTTGGCGCGTACTTATAACATATAAGTAAACACGATATCTAACATTTTTAGGTTGTCTTCTCTCTGATCCAATTCGGGAATGGCGATTGGCTCGTGCTTCAGGTGATCCATTTTCTTCGCGTTGTCAGGCTGTAGCTGCTTCGGTTATTGGAGGAGGTGTGGCTCTTAGATTTGCCGGTGCTGTTCGCTTGGAGATCAATTATTGCTTCCCATTGGCTGGATCGGTCCTCTTTTCTGGAGCCGCTTCAGCGCAAAACCTACCCAAAGCTGGTTTCCAATTGGGCTTTGGTGTGAATTACACCTGAAATGTTCTACTTTCCTGTCCCCTTCCGTTTGCGCGCCGTGTCCCTTACCTTCATATTAGTTGAAAGATAGCGTTTCTATATCATATCACTTTAGTGACACTTTTGCAATCGCTCTTCAGAGTGAGAATGAAAATCGAATTTCTACAATGATTTATTGACTTTCGCTATTCTCTTGGGTGATAGTTTAAATTCAGAGGAATACATTTATTTTGTCTTTATGAAGATTTCAAAAGACAAATGACTAAATGTGTCTGATGAAGAACAGCGAGGTCTAATGCTTTTCCTTCAATAAACCTAAAAGGACGGCGTATGAATTGAAAATGAAGATGAGGAGGGTGATGAGATGCAGAGACTAAATGACAGTGTTTTGAAGTTGGACCAAGCAAAAGCGGCTAAAGAGACTGCCAAACATTAAATAATATGTCAAATTTGTCACAGTCATATAAAGTGCTCTTGTGATTTGGTTTCCCAATGATTTCATCCATTTCTGAACGGTTCGAAATTTTCAAGTTATTTCATGTAATTAGGAGGTAGTGAATAATGTGTTTAAATTGCAGCAATAACTATATTTGACCTTTGAAACATCGCCAATCATTCAATTCTATTACCATTTACCTAATATTCACCTTCTAATAAATTGAAATAGTACTATGGCGAATCATGTACTAAATAGATTAAAGGAGACCTTTCAAACAATTGAAAATAGCAGATTCTACTGTCTAATATTACAAAAAAAAGTATATAGGGTTTCATGTCGGAACCGCTGATTGTATTGCCCCATTAGACTTGGAATGCAAAACGAGTGTTGATTGACAACCTCTAAGAGAATCTTAGAAATCAATAAAAATTTAAATCAAATGTAAATGCAAAAGCATTCCAAAAATATCCTTTTAACAATATTAGATCATGGGGTGTGCGATAGACTTACCTCCACGTGGTGCACCCTGGGCAACGTATATTCATACGGCAAAAAAGTCTATTGACTGGCAGCTGACTTCTCACTTCAAACTACCATCACCTCACTCTATGCCATATTCGACTATTTCCACAGTACTCACCTCACCTTTGTCTTCCTCTCTGTGAAGCCTGAAGTCAACTAAATGGCTAATGATGACCATCAAGACGCCTGCCATTTGATATAAATAAATAAATATTAGATCATATGTTAATTAGAATTCATTTATTGTGCTAATCATATTGACTATTTTTGTTAACAAAGGTCAATGATACACAGCAATAAGCCCAGCGCCTTCTTATTTAGTAATGGAAGCGAACTTGCTTGGAAAATAGCTATGATATCTTCCTTATATTAGCAAATGCATGACCGAAATATTCATGATCATTTCAAAACCATATATTGACTAGTTTTGAATGCTAGTCATTGATGCTGATGGAAGACCAGACAATTTCAAAAAGCACATTTTTAACGCATTATCAGCTGCATGAATTTGACTTTCCCACATGTCCATTGATAGTACTCTACTACTCTTATTATTAACTGGGCAAATTTCACATTATTCTACTCGTTAAAAATAAGATTTGAAATAATTAAATGCTAGAAACTAAGGCTTCACTAAAGACAGCTCATATGAATTCGTTTCCAAGCCGAAACAGAAGATGTCATCATTAGACTTTCAATGAAAGCGAGTGCTTCCTCTGTCACAGCCATGGGAAAATGGCCGAAAATGTGTCACCCTTTTTAATGCAAATGTACAACACTTATAACATTGTAGACATCCCTTCACGTTTTACCATAGCAAGATTAAATAAATAGCTTCTGATAATTGAAATAATTTCAATCATTTTTATAAAAGATAAATAAAAATACTGCATGCGGTCATTTTATCACCAAAAGTTTAGCTCGTTGGACATTTTCTATTTCACAAATCTGATCCCAGACGAGTTCAGTGGAATCTTCTTCCTGTAATAGGAAAATTGAAAACATTGCTTATCATTATATTTGAATAATTAATTTAATTTAATTTCAAATGCAACGAACTTCATCCTCATCCGGCCTCTTTAGTTCATAAATTTTTCCACAATCAGCTAAAATAGAAATTGTTTATATAAGTAAATACAACAGAAAAATTTCAACTTGATGGTACTAACTTGAAAGCAGAAGTCTCCTATCGAAAACTGCCATTGAATAGGGGAAAGAATCGATTTCAGGGTCTTCGGAAATTAGTGTCCACTGTCCCGTTGACATTGTTAGCTTTTCCACTGTATCATCTCCGTCTCTTGCCACATAGACATCCCCCTTGAAGTAGACGGCAGCAGGCCAGATTCGAGGTTTTAACATCGGTGCAATGGTATGCCATGTTCCATTGTACTCCTCATTCTCAGAAGCATCGTTTAAGAGTAATTCCACTGTTGTGAGATTCGGGGCCAGTTTTCCGCGTTTCTCACATCCACCAAGGACTAATTCTCCAAAGTCTGGAATATGAACCGCTCCAGTGCCATAGCGAGCTGTTGGCATTGGTGGTAATGACGACCATCTTAATGTGAAGATACATATTTAAAACAATTACTTAATGAAAAGTAACTCCTGCCTCAGTGGATTCAATGTGAAAATTAGTCATCGTTTTAATAACTGAATGTAAGGGGTGTTGATCACTATTATTAGATTAAGTTAGAAGGACTGGTTATTGGTTAAGTAACTAGTCGGCCACAGATCGGTTCTTTCCGAATATAAAAAATACTACCAGACATCCTGCTTCAGGGTACATCAAAAAATATTCACCTACTTCCGAGGACCTTTTTCCCTTAATGGATGTTCGACAATTTTCTTAACTGAAATTAATCTATAAAACACAATCAAGATGTTTATCTTGACTCCCTTGGTCTGGGTCGCAGTATAACATTGGCCTTAACAATTACAGTTAATCTTATCAGACTATACAATCGCATTAGTCCATGCATTTGCTTTAAAAGTCGCAAGATATCCATATATTATTTAAAAAATCACTAATTTTCCCAAGAAATTAAAAAGAGAGACAACCTGTCGGTTGTAGGATCATATTTTTCGCAGGATCCTAATATCATTTTCCTCGATCCATCATAACCACCAAAGATGAATATGCAGTTGTTACTGACAACGGCTGAGGCACCACTACGAGCTTTCTTCATTGGCGCCACGTTGAAAACTCGTCCGTTGTAGGAATTAACCCTTTGCACCTGATTGACAGAATTCTTCTCGGAGTCCCTTCCACCAATTAGGTATACGTCACCTATGTGATCAACGCAATGAACATTAAAATAAACCCTACTTAAAAATAATAAGTATATGGTATACAACCTTTCAGTGCAACTACACAACTATTGGTCCTATAAGGAACACAATAACGGCTATTGGCCGTTGTTTGAATGTGGGGAACAGCTGCAAGGATTCCATACTCCGAATCTTCATCAAGAGCATGAACAAGCAATTTTTCGGAGATACTGGAAGTTATTCGTTCTACAGATGCATCCGAGACATTGCTTATTCCACTGTCAGAGTTTTTTCTCGAAGTTTTCCATCCATCTATAATGGACCGCCTAAATATTCATGTCGATAAAGAGGCACACAACTATGACTTACTTCAATTTGTCCGATAGGCCAATATTGAGCTCCTCAGTTGCAAGTTCAACAATAAAATGACCAGATAGGTTATCGAGGTCAATAGCGCTGAATAGTTCCTCAAAATACGCTGCTCTTTCATCTCTCTCCACTTTTTTATTCGGTGCATTTATCCACGAGACAATAGTTCTCAGCTTTTCCTCTTCCGTTATCTCACTATGTTGAACCTCCTTTAGCAGTTCTAGCATATTTTCCACTTCAGTAAAAATGAGAAGTCTTTGGTTGATATTTAGACTCTCGAATGTATTAGCCATGAGAGGTATGCATGCAGTTGCGAGTCCCTTATTCGAAGTTGCATTTGCGATTGTCCATATCTGCTCTAGATTTTGATATGATATGCTACTCACGTAAATATACGCAATCTGAACCCACCTTGATTTGATAAAGTCATTACACCATTGGATCAGCTTGCGGCAACCGATTGTAAGGGAGAGCAGGTAAAGATTGGTCGCGTTTTCCAAGGTTAAGTTCACACTCCCTGTATACGCGTAATCCACCACCGCCTTAACAATACTATATACTTATAGATAAAAGTAGTATTTCACTTACTCAAATGTAAACCTAATCCATTCTATTCGGTTGTTGGAATCTTCCGTAAATTTGTCTTCGATACTTGGAAATTGGGTACAAAGAACGATTCTATGCACTGGTATTTCTCGTTTGTCTTTTGTCTAGGGGGGAGGGGGAGGTAGGAAATACAGGAACAAAAGGAAGAACTTACAATAATTACACCGTCTAAAAATTTTCCCTTCTTTCGAAGACTTTGAAACAGCTTGACTGGAATAGAAATGGTATCAACGTTTGTATAGATTTTTTCTTCCATTTCGACTGACCTTACACTTGTGCAGAGAGTGCGAATGTGTGCGTGTGTGCTTTAAGAGACGTAATGTTGGTAATTATACCATCTTCGCAAGAAACAGGCATTTCCCAATTAGGATGAGCTTATTGGAGCACCAACTAGTAAATAAGTCATTAAATTTTAATTGAAATACGGCTGTGCTTAAGTTGCGAAAGTTGATGGAAAAATGACTCCGCACAACAGCACAAATACAAATTGTCCTATCATCGAAAACGTACAATAGTTAAACGACAATAATTTGAAAAGTTTGTGGGATGAAATATTAAGATTTCTATATAATTACTTTTATTTAGGTGGGGAGGGGGACATTATTTTAGTGAACTTCGTTAAAATAGGGAAAAATTAAATGCATATTTTAAATCATGTAAGCTTAGGGACTGAATGCTTTTGTAAAACACTGTATCCATAGGAACGATTTTATATGCTACATGCCGGGGTGTGTGATAGACTTACCTCCACGTGGTGCACCCTGGACAATGTAGGCTCATACGACAAAAAAGTCTATTAACTGGCAGTTGACTTCTCACTTCAAATTACCATCACCTCACTCTATGCCATATTCGACTATTTCTACAGTACTCACCTCACCTTTGTTCTACCTTTGTGTTTGTCTCTTATACCTTTGAAACATTCTTCTGTTCCTCTCCCCATCACGACTTTCTCCCCCTCTGTGAAGCCTGAAGTCAACTAAAGGGCTAATGCTAACCATCAAGACGCCTGCCATTTGATTAATAATAAATATGCTATATGCCTAAATGAAATGAAATAACAAGGGAACTCGAAGTGTCTACGCACTCAATTTTGATAAGATCACAATAAATAATTATTTGTTAAAACTATCGATGCATTAAGATTACATCAATTTCAACGGAATAATTACTAAATGCCCGACTTACCCCTGAAATCTAGAAGGAAAGGTCGTGCGGGAAGTCAGAACCACACACTTGTGGGGCACGTTATCGCTTTGTGCGTCATCATATGCCTGCATGCCAGGATTGGGAGGTGCGACTGTACAAACAGTGACCAATCGTTAACCTCCGTTTGTTTAACCTAATCCCCATCCTGATCATGAGTAGCTCCCTGCGTGTACACACTTTATCCGCAATATATTTACTGAATAAACGTGCTCCTTGCTACACGTCTGTTTCCTTTTATAGCTGGGCTATAGCTTAGCTGGTTCTGGGAGTCTAGCTAGATGTAGGAGGATCTGCCATAGAGATTTCTGATTCGGTCAGGCTTTCCTAAGGTACCAATCCGCTACACACTCATTATACCAGCATTAAGAGTATGACCACTCAAGTAGAGAAGCCAGGCGTTCAAAGTGGAACTATGGAAAAAGAATCGTGCTTCGAAGATTTCCTCTTGTTTTGTGTTCAGTTAATAGGAATTTGTAGAGAAATGAAGAAGAGCGAGGTAATGCCTACCCACGTTTGATCTACCTTTTCGGGGGGAAATTTGAAGGCACACCATCTGCGGGGGATATAAGGTTTCAAATTAGTATACAAATCTTTTAGAGTTGATTTATTGTCCTGAAACTGTCCGAGTTTACGATTCTCTTTAAGATTTACAAAGGAATGACTATTTATAACCACTTAACCTAGTGTCCCATGCCCCACTTTCGAGTTTTCTACACAGGTAGTACAAATTTCGAGTTTCTTTCAACTGTACTCTCTACCCTTTAAGAATTCAAAAGGTAACAAGTGGGAGAAAAGATGCGAATAAATTCTTGGTACGTTTGGGTCAGAAATGTTGAAACTAGGAATTGCATCCAATTTGTAAAACTGTCAATTGAAATGTGTACAACACTATAAATTTTAAAAGTTAGAGGGTTCTTTCTTAAACATTAATTATTAATGCTCAAATATTGGTAATGGCACGTCGCTTCTACATCTCTTTATTTTAAAGAAACAATTGCTTAGTATTTGTCGAATCATGCGCGATATTTTTACAGAGGTGTGTAATGTTACTAAAACATAATGGATCTTTCTTGTATCGGGTAATTGACAAAAAATTAATTGACCAAACCTTAATGAAGCCGTTGGAAATCCCACTAAGCACATAAAAATACAGCATAAATTTGCTCCAAAAACATATTAGGTTATGTCCGCAGTTGAAAGTATAAAATGGAGGGATTTTATTCCAAATAATAACAGATTACCATCATGATTGGTCATTAAATGCAATCAATGTTACCTTACATTGTAGAAATATTGAAGGCCGATTAAATGGGATGTATCTGACCCACTCCCATACTTGATCGCTGCGTCCAAACTTGCTTATATGTTCTTGAACGCTTAAGACTGCTATGATAAGTCTTTGTAGTGAACTATATTACAGCAATCTTAAAGTAATTAAGTCAGCATTTAAAATTTATATCTTTACGACGTATTTCATTCAAAAAGAATAGATTTTTTGATTGTTAATAAATCCACTCTTTTTGGGAAATATATTTATATTATCTTCCAGAAAGTGCCAATTAAAATTTGCGCTAGGTAATAAATCTTGACTAAGATTATGTCATTAAGTTACTTTAACTAAAATAAAATCCTGATAGAATTCGGCTTTTAAATCCAAATAAATGTAACCCAATGTATTTGCATAAAGCCTAAAAGTGAATTTAAGGTGAAAATCAAATGCAATGGTAAAATACGAAGCCTTCACAATACGAAATAAGAAGCAAAAAATAAGTTGTCGCAATCGTGTGGTAACGATTATAGCAAGTGTGCAGCTTTGGTTCTTCTTTTGCGACTGTAGTGCTAACGCCACTAAAAAATGACACATTCACCAATAATTTAATTGTATTAAACGGAAAATCGATGAGATCTGCGCATTTGCTTAGTCAATTATATTTAAACAAGCTGAAGAAAATGGAGCCCTATCGTCCTTGCGAAATAAACTCAGAGATTTTACTGATAGCTTAATATTCTATCACAGAATAAGTGTAGTTAATACCCAAACAAAGCATTTTCCCTTATCGCTGCCATTGGTGCCGCTTTATCTACAAGTTCTGCAAGGTTTGAGCGCTTTGGAAGCAGGAGTCCTGTATGGAAGTTGCTGATGCTGCTTTCCACTAGTGAACAACCTTACTTGTCAGTAAATTCGACTGATAGTAGAAAATAGCATGCATCTGAATTCAGCCATTTCAAAAGATTGGACTTTTATGCAAACTCCACCCCTCTGTAAGTTGCTGAGTTAAGTGAGTTCAGTTTGAATAACAAAGGTACTAGTATAATGACATGAGTTCATTGAATTTCTGCAAAGAGTAACTGGTTTTATTCACTTAAATGAAAAATTCTTAACCCCCCTACCTCCTGTTATTACAACTAGAAAAGTGGTGATTTAGGAGCACCTAGGCCCATATTTTCACATTTCAGACTCTAATAGAGAGCCGAGCTCTTATAGTCTAGTACAAAATAGGCTTCACGTACCGCTTGCATGTTATTTCTATGAAATGCATACCAAAAGGCTGGTAAATGACGAACGGTAAAGCTGTTTCCTAAATTCTTTGAGATTATTGGGATCTATTGAGAGAACATCTAGTTCTTAAACATTATATATATAAATTTGGTATTCCTATTGTAGCTCGTATTAACTATTACCTTTTCTATCCTGTCTTAATTTTAACTACCACTTAGCTTTTCCCACTCCAAACGTTGCACAAAACTCGGCAAAAAGCTATCTGATGAAAAACTGAAGAGACAAAGCTAACAAAAAACGTAACACTTGCTTTGGACTTATTTATTAAAGATTCCGGCTTGGTACTTAGTAACCCCATTTCTTAGAAAATAAACAATTGTTCGATACCACGACCAACGTAATTTGGTAAGCTGCGAATTATTTGCATTAAATAAAGCATTAGCAGTGCCATATGGCAAAACACAACTATCCATACTGGAGGTAAGCTCTATCATGAAAATATTCCCTATGCTTTCCCATTTCTATGACCAAAACACTTTCCCCACCATCTAGTTCCTCTTACTTTGTAAGCCTCGATGAGTTGTATTAATCTAAAATTGAATTTAACGTCAGAGTTGTCCTTAGATAAGTCAACTTTTGTTTCAAAACTAACATGTTATAAGAGACATATATATTGCTAAAAATGTAACCTGGAATTGTAGGAAAAAATAGCATTTAAGCAATCGTTACACAGTTGTACAAACTAATCAGTGTCAAATACTTATTTACAAATAACTTAAAATTTACATTATGTTTTAGAAAGCAATTGGAAATACTCGTATGCTTAATTAACTTTGGAAACAACTGACTCACTTAGAAAACCCAAAGGCTCGTGCCGTAAAATTTTACAGCATAATTGCAAACGTAAGACGTAAATAGTTCATTCACATGGTGAATCTTATTTTAGTATTGTGGACATTTAAAGATTTCAATGATTAACGAAATATCGAAAACTGCTAAGAGTTTTCGAAATATTAATTCGAGGCAAAAATAAAAATAAAGTCAAACAATTGATCACTATTAATAGGAATTCAATAACTGGATATTTTATCTACACAATTTTTGATCAGTTGCTCAGAAAAATTATAAGAAACTTCATGGAAATTTATATTAAAAGAAAGGAAAATTTTCAAATTAAAATAGAAATGACAATTTAAATTATTATTTATTAAAATAATAATTCTTTGTATATGTTAAATCAATGGTTCATCTATAATTTACTTAAACTGAATTTTTTAAATAATATCTTTTATTTCGTTCGAATCAATTAAAATGCAGCCTTGAACGTGTCTTATCGCGCGGTCATTTTGCCTTGCGTCTCAAGTGTCCTCTAGTAGTTTTGCTTCCATCATTGTATTTTACCTGCTGTGCCTTAGTAAGTGCCGATTGCCTCCGGTAATTGTTATATAAATACCAAAAACGTATATATTTGCTAACTTTTAACAAATATATTTTACGTTATCCCTACATTGAGTTTCTTCGCTTCATTTTTTGTAGATTGTTTTTATAGTCCTAATAATATATTATTATTATATTAATGATCTTTTTCTAGTATATGATTAATGTCGCGTCTTCCAAGATGTGTTAAAATTGTTGGTGAGTCAACCAGAGTCTTAAGACAATTAATATAGATTATAATTACTATTTTATCACTTATTATTAATTTTAGTTCATGACGGTAGGAATTTGGATTACCGTGTGGTTGGAAGCAAGAAAAGTGGGTTTCTATTTGAAATTTTTGATACTTAATCTTCTAGCTCCTCAGACCCGAAAATGGCGTGTTATTTTCATCGGCGGTGAGAAGAAACAGGCCACTGGGATAGTAGATGAGCAGGATGGGTTTCCTCGCTGGGATTGCGAAGTTCTGATGTGAGTTACATAAGTAAGAGAAATCACGTGACATTGCCGATAGGCTAACGTGTGAGCACTCCAAACTCTCTTGAGAGTGAAGATTTTCACGGTTGAGTGGGTGCCCTACTAGGTCGCTCATCCATATATAATGCATCACAGTACTTACTTAATTTTAGTTAATTTATTATCGTCTCAAACAAGCGCCTTCTAGATTTTTCCCTAACGGACAGATTTATTTTTATTATTAATCATATTTTTTACCATTAGTGCGTCTCTAAAAAACTACTCTTAATGAGTTCATCTTGCCATGGTGTTGTTAAATAATGTTGAAGTAAATATTGTTTCTTTTTTTGAAGTTAAATATCTTAGATAGTTTTAGTCGTTTTCTCAATATAATTGTAAAATTCGGCACATATGGGAGGATATTTGTTGTTTTTTAACATCAATAAAAGAAATTTGAACCCATTTTTGAGTCTAAATTTTAATCCGAAGATCAACTGATTCATTTAAGAAATGTCTATTTATGCTTCTACATATTTTATTTATCAATTAATGCTATTCCATCAATTGTTCTAACGTTCATTTTTCATTATTTAACTTGACAAAATAACCATTATTTATTTATTAATCCTGCTAGGCTGTTCAATTGCTGTATCATACTTAATATTTATAATAATAAAATATCTACAATCTTATTTACTATAATTATAACTTTATCTGGCTTCTGGAAATTTCCAGATTAGCAGTATTTATTACTGTCATAAATCTGAGCTTTCAGTTAACTGTGTTTGAGCATCTAGTGTTCAATCAGTCTGAGATTTCACGCTTTATTTAACCTGATAGGACCTATGATGTCAATTTCTTTATATAACACAACCATCGAAAATTTCTCATACTTGACTGATTGCTTTTCAATAAAATGCCTCAAGAGTTTAACAAAAATGTTCAATTGGTCAAGGTCTGATCTGACAACCAAATGCAGAAATTTTTGAATTTAGAAAGGATAATGGTAGACTAATTGTAGTTTTATAATTTGTGAGTGTTCCGGTGAATTTGCTAATATAGCAGAAACACCTGCACCGATATATTCTATTCCCACTTTATTTGTGTCATGACCTTTACATCACTTAAATAACCAAGTATCCTTTCCAAGCCGCTACGTTCCATCCATCCATATAGATTCTATCTATCAACCCTCAAAGCTCAACAAATCTCTCCAATCAACAATTTCTCTGTCTTGCGGTCTTTGTGAATATTTGTAGAAGATAGGGTTTATAGGCTGAAGAATAGCTACGAAAAATCAGGTATTTTATCAGTTCTGCCTTTGCGACGTCATTGCTTTTTTGCCGTTTGAATATTTCAATTTTCCTTCTATCTGTTCAGGATTTGTTTTAACTTTTTAAACCTTGGTCAAACCTAATCTGAATTTATAAGAATAAATGTGGCCTGGTCATCTTGTTTTATTTCTCCCATGTTTTTACGAGTTTGAAATGATGCCTATGAAGAGTGGGTCACTGATATGTGCTAGGCGTTTTAGACTTGAAATTGGTCTCTGCTCCATGTTTTGAAAATAGTTCTTCTAATCTTTTACTTTGTTTTTCAGAGCGCCCCCAAAACCAGTTGACAATGTTCGAATGCTAGTAGTGGATGGAAAAGAACGTGAAGTTGGCCAAGTGATCATCAACTTGCCTGATCTCTGGCCACCCTCCCCACCCCCCTCACTTGTTACCTCTCAGCTCCATGTCCGTGAACTTCAAGCGACTAAACACAACCCCACACCCTGTGGTCAGCTGTCTTTCTGGATTTGGGCAACTGACTACTGGCCGGAAGGCACTGTCCCAATTTCTGGCTCTTCTGGAGGTCATAGTGCTAAGCAAGCCATCAAAGGATCTCTCTCTCATCTTGGAGCGGCTTTAAAATCCTCCCAACAGTGAGTCCCTTTATTTGAATAAAGGTAGCATGCAGTGTTTCTATTTACCCATTTTTCATGATAGGGTAGATTTTTTTCAACCGTTCATTTTAAAAGAACTTTTAACCACTTGGAATTGCAAAATAAGTAGTAGGGAAGAGGAGTTGTTATTTTGTTATCTTACTTTTAAAAGAAAATCCAAGAGTATTATACTTCTCACAATTGATATAGATTGTTATATTTTCGTCTTCTCTGGTTTAGCCAACAATGACTTTTTAAAATTTTATAGTGGTTCAATTGTTCCATCTCAGTCTGGTATCGGTGGGGAAGGTTCTGAAGGTCATTCTCGATTAGGTGCTAAGTTCCGCGACATTAAGAATAGGAATCGTGAAAATCGCAGTGGAGCTAGCTTCATTTCAGCCTCCGGCATGCCGAGTCACCAACCTCAACCAGATGAAGGTTCTGTCCTGATGGGAGCTTCAATCATTTCTTCTCATGCAGGTCTAGCTCCCACGGTCGGTGGCTGGACTTCAGCTGCGTCTGAGTTGACTGGAGGGATGGCTGTGGAGAGTAGTCTTGTCAATGGAGGAGGCAGTTACAACCCTCTCGCTTCACCGGAACAAAATGATCATGACTCCTATGGAAGTCGTGGTAGACCGTCTTCAGTGTTTGGGGCTGATGGCGGCGGAAGGGGAAATGCGAATGATGTGTGGAATGCCTCTGCTGGAGATCTTCCTCCACCGAGTTCAAATGCGCCGCCTCCTATGAGAGAAGGTATGTCATCATTCACGGTTCGAAAATACCTTTGCTCCATTTGCAAAGTATTGGTATTGAAAATTCAGACAGAGAACGATTTAGTCAGGCATAGTTATAACTCACATTAATATTTTTATTTGTTAAGATCGAACAGTCAAAATTGAACCCACTAAGTGCAATTTGTTAGAATATGACTAGGTAGACAATGGATTAGGGGTTGAATGAAGGCTGATCTTGCCATGCTGTGTCATTGATATTGCACTTTCGATCCATTCTACAGTATCCTTTCGCATTTCTCTCCTAAATCAGCAGGATTTTAACGGTATTCATCCTCTTAACGAATCGTTTAAATAAATAGATTTATTGCCAGTAGGCACTTCTCTTCAAAAGACATAAGTGGAGAAGTTACCGAGTCGATTGTTCACGTCTCTGAGGGACATTCTCAACCTTGACATCAGATCCACTGTGATTCTCTTCAAAAAAGCTTTTGCAAAGCGACACTTTCTACGCTCTTCTGATCTGAGAAGACGGACAACAATCCTTAATTCCCTGGACCGAATTTCCATTTATTTTCTTCCAAATTAATTTTCCTCATGAATTTTTATCGTTCTCTTGAATATAATGTATACTCTATTAGTAAACGAGAATGTAATTAAAGTCTGTGGACTCAAACCAGATTCTGAAGTGGTTAACGATCTGTAGCAGAGTTTCTTGGGGGG
>UZAE01000841.1:0-17680 GCA_900617975.1 Rodentolepis nana | reverse complement strand
ACGTGGACACACAGTTGCACACAGAACGACATGCAATACAGAATAATGGGCTCACTTAAACACTTGGGCAAATCTAACTAGGAAAAGTGAGGGATCGGGTTTGAGGTAGATGTCCGTCAGTAAGTTGTGAACAGTCTGGCGCAAGGTGAAAATCAGAAGAGAAAAGATGGGACGTGCTGTCAGAAGCTGATGAATAGTTATTTATGACGCTTTGAGAAGATGGCATCCACTCTAAAGCTCGTGGCGGCTCTACGTAAGAATTTGGATGTCTTGTAGGACTGAAAATGCGAGAAACACTCCCGGGACCTTGAACAGAAGCGGCGTCGTAAATGCTCATTTCAATAGGTGTTGGTGACTACAAAAAATCAAGGAGTAATCGATTAACTACTTAATCAATACAAGTAGAAACTTATATGAAAATACAAACCATGATTTCAGGGGTTCTTGGGGAATATCTGGGACGGTTGGGATGGCTATAATTGCAAAGATTTAGTTTAACAAAGATTAAATTGAATCATAAAAAAACAAATTGATTCCACTTACAACTTTCTTTTTACAAAAAGGCAGAGAACTAAAAGCATTAGGAGAGTCAAAAGAGCCCCGAGAGTAGAAAATAATACGAGACGCCCAAGAAAACTATCACAGCCTAATTCACAAAAGAACAAAAATGTAAGCTTTTTGCTACTTAAAGTTGGCAAGTAACAAGTCTTTAAAAGCCTACCAGTAGTGCAACCATCTTTAATAGATTTCGTTTCTTCCGATAAATTCTCGATATATTCACATCTTGGTCCATAGTATTGGGAGATACAGCTGCAAAATAATGAGAAGTGCTTTTAATTTTTTGCATCGAATTTTGCACGCTATTTCAAATGAATTAAAAATTTAAGTAGCAAACATCATGCACAAGTTAGCAAACTCAAACGGCAATCCTTTATTAGCGAAAAATCCGCAAAACATTCAGTATTAGTTACCTCACAACGTTGACCAACATATCCACGCCTGCATCTAAACGAAAACTCTATCCTTTATACTACTGAATAATTTTAATTTTGTCTGCCTCTGAGTTAATATCATTGTTGAAAGCCAAAAAATTTGGTATTGATGACTCGATGATTTAACTAAATACGAACAATTGCAATAATTTACGCCTTCATTTGCAAACTTTTTAAATTGATATTATTACAAATTGGTACTACTATTCAAATGAAATGTCTATTTGAGAATTTCATTCATTATGCGCTATGAAAGCTGTGTAAGCTTTGCTTAGTCAATTGCGCTAATTTGAACAGTTCAGTGGTGTAAATTCCCCTTAAGAACTTTCTAATTTGTAAACTCAATTATCGAGTTCATGGATTTGCTTAATTTCCACTTAATTGATGGTAATCTTCAAGAACGGTCTGCAATGCAATAAGCGCACAGACTTATAGACATCTATTTATGCCCGCCTTAGGACTCGAATTAACCATAGTAAACTAGTTAATGAAATTGCCTCATGTTCAGCATAGTTTGGGGAGTCAGGGATCTAACGATTGTGTGAAATTTCATATTTGTTCTATTGGCATAGAAAGTTTGGCAAGTGAAATTGGAATAGTAACTTGCCTGCAAGATGGTCTTCCATCTACGAGATTGCAGTAGCCATGGAAACAGTAGCGAAAGCAGGGATGGACTACAGAAAATTAGAAAGATATTTTTTTAAAAAAGACAATGAAACAATCGAGAAATAATGGTGACTAAAAGCTCATTTGTATTAAAATTTGCATGAACAAAGCGATACGAATTTTCTGCATGCCTGATCATTGGATGATACGATTTATTGTAATAAATCACTCACTTTCGGTAAGGCTATAGTGCGTTTATATTGTTTTTCAATTAAAATTTTATATTAAAATTTGCATAACAATGAGAAACTCCAGATCAGATGATAGCAATGTTAGATGTGTTAAAATTAAAACATGAAATCGATTATCACATTTGAATTATCCACAGTCATATGAAAATTACTTTCAATGGATAAAAATTAAAATTAGAAATCAATAAATCATAGATTCGATGAAAGTGATAAACTGACTAAAACTCGATAAGTGAGTCACAATGGTAGTTGATGCAACTGATAATAGAATAAAAGAACCACAAATTTAAAACTTGCATAAAGGCGGTTGTATGGTAAAATCTAAGTAGCCTTGTATTTTGTCGCTAATCAAGTGTTCGCTTTGAAAAAAATATGCAATCAGCTTATCAGAAGTGATGTATCTTCAAAATATTTGTTAAAGAGAGCGAAAATTTACCCTTTTCAATAACGTGCAGATTATAACAGGCTGATGAGTCTTGTCTATCATGGACAGTGGAAAGTGAAGTTGCATTTTTTATATGTAAATCAAGATCTTCAATGCTACATTTCTCTTCATAAAAATTGCACTTTCTCCCGAATACTATGTAATTCAGGTGGAGTGTGCGACAGACTTACCCCCACTTGGTGCTCTCTGGGCGACGTATACTTATACGGCAAAAAAAAGTCTTTTAACTGGCAGTGGACTTCTGACTTCAAACTACCATCACCCCACTCTATGTCATATTCGACTACTTCCACAGTACTCACCTAACCTTTTTTCTACCCTTGTGCCTGTCTCTTTTACATCTTTGAAATACTCTTCTGTTCCTCTCCCCCCCCCCTCGACTTTTTTCACTTCGATGTTCCTCCCAACCCCCCCATCTGGGAAGCCCAAAGTCAGCTAATTGACTAATGATAACTATCAAAACGCCTACCATTGGATATAGATAATTGTAACTTAAGTAGTGCTTATCGTCATATCTCAACATTACTGCTGTTAGGTCAGAACTGTACTTCACTGAATATCAAGTGGAACCACTTAGCTTACTGAGCCCTTGAGAAAAAATAGCGTGCTTAGGAAATTGTTCTTTGTAAACTCGCACTTGACAGAATTTGGTGGACTAATCATGAACATGCTAATTTGTAATATGAATTTATTGCGAATTTTCGTCAACCTGGTTCTAAAAAGGGAATTTAGTTAACTAATAGACATAATACTAAATTAGAGTCAATTTTATTAGTATACTATAATATTTGTAAATAATATAACTATATAATTTGTTGTGTATATATATATATGTTTATTTATTTATCACTACATAGCCCAACAATATATAATTAGTGCCACTAAGTCTCTTTTTAACTAAATATTCTGTAATAAATGTGTTTACATTAGCAGAACATCAAAAGTGAATGAATAAATTGTAGCTTGTTAGATTGTCCGGGGTGCCTGCTAAACGGTAGGCTTAAATGTGGCATGGCACCATATGAACAACTTGTATGGCATAGTATTTAATGAGCTTACCTGTTACAGGAGGCATTGTTGTCAAGGGTATTGGCGTTGTAGGCTGTTGTGGAATAACTAAAACATAATTAATAATACTATTACCTACCGCTAAAATGCATTAAAAAGGGCAACATTTTACTCATGAAATTCAATTACAGCAGCTGAAATTAAATGAATTTATTGACAATAATTACGGACGCACATTAAACTTATCACAATTTTCGATCAAGTAAAATATATATTTTACTAAAAAATAGAAATAATAATTAATTTTGATTTAACACAGATAAAAGTTACAGTTTTCTGGTTTAAAAAAAATTCTTAAACATTTTTTCATTTTATCGATTGCTTAAAATCAGTAAACGGAAGGAAGTTTTCTTAGAAGGCTGTATTTTTTATAAATTTCACACAATTAAAAAAAACAAATTTACCTCAGTTACGAAAATGCGATATTTAAATTTACAAAAACGTAAGTACATTTTTTTGCAAAAATTTAAGCGGGAAATAATTTTAAATAGTGAAAACACTTTTACACTTGTGGATATTGTAGACATAGGCTAGAGATGTGTGTGTGGCTACCATTAACCATTTATTTCCTAAAGTCGACTGTGCGCCATTTTGATAAACATTTCTACGATACCACGAAATTTTAATTGAAGAACTTTAGCATTTGAAGCATTAATTCAAGAAAATAAAAAAACAGCCTCTAAAATATGATTGCATATACATACATATGCATACATATATTTGTTTATTTATTTATTATGCATTCACAAAAAAATGGCGTTAACGTTTACTGTATTAAAATTACAAACGAATGAATTGGCAGCGCGTTTACAGAGACTGGGGGGGGGGTTTAGATTTAGTTAAAGGGAGGGCGCATTTCAGCTTAAATGAGAGAAAATGGAGGAGAGGTGGGAGGGGATACGCATGCTGAACACGGACTTACCATATATCTCCACTGTCTTTTTAATATAGCCGTTGACATTTTCCGCCAAGCAAGAGTAATTCCCCGAGTCAGCCGGCTGCATATTGGAAATGTGAAGACGCGATTTTCGTCTAGAATGCATAAAAAACATGCCCACCATAATGCAACATCAAATAGGTAAGGTTCTGATTCAGTTACGTGAAAAAAGTTTGAAATATTCCACTTGCCCCCCCCCCCCGCATAACCCCCACACCCCGTCCGGCGTCACAGTTAATCGTTCTGAACTAGCGCTTTTTTGTAAAAATATCCATGCTATCTTCTTATTTGTTAACTCTAATAGAATTTAGATAATTATTTGAAATTGATAAAGCAACCAAGCTATTAAGTGTCATTCGCGTGACATGCTCTCTTGGGATCACAATCTCCCCCTCTTTTTATTGCTCAATTTTTTTAATCAAATAAGCTGTAATTGGCACTCTATGATACTAAACAATAGAATCAATACATGTTCTTTCAAAATAAATTAGTTGAGGGTGTTATTTACGGCGTTTAAAAATGCTACACACTTATATTATATCAATTAACCCAACAATCAAGTAGATGGAACACGTTAAAATAGGCCTGTCTTTTATAAGCGTGAAAACAGTCAAATTCAGGAGTAAATGGAAAAGAAATTCTGATTTACATTTTATACTTTAAAATGGCAATCTCTACCTCAATTTAAAATATTTTACTTCAATTTGCTCTTTAATGAGAGATAAAATGTTGTGCTTGAAATAATTGTGGAATACACAATGCTAACAAGACTGAACAGAGAAATTCTACGCGCACTCAAGTAGTCTGAAAGGTGAACTGTGCTAAAGCTAGCGTAGGGAGCAAATGAGACTATGAGTGCAAAGACCTTTGAATAATTTGTCAATCAACTTGTGGAAGTATTCCGTAGCCAGAATAAACACCCTGTTTGCTGGATGATATCGAGGTAGTTCAACTAATTTCGAGAGACATTAAATAATTTTGGATTTTGCCCGAGGGAATTATTGAGGTTTAGTCGAGGTACATTTTTTAATTCGTTACATAATTATTTAAAATTTTGTGAGTGTACGATGGACTAGCCTCCACGTGGTGCACCCTGGGCAACGTTTTCTCATGAAGAAATAAGTCTATAAACCAACAGTTGCCTTCTAATTTCAAACTACCATGACCCGAGAGTATGTCATATTCGACGACAACCACTATACTTACCTTTCCTTTTTCTCGACCTTCGTGCCTGTCTCTTTTGCATCTGTGAAACCCTTTTTCTGTTTCCTCCAACTCAACTTACTCTCACTCTGCTGTATCTCTCCTCTGTGAAGCCCGAAGTTAACTCAATGGTTAATGATAACTATCATATTGCCTGCATTCGATTTAATTAAATTTAAACTTTAATTAATACATTTCCCCCATAAAATTGATAAAAATGAAAGTATTAATAAAATTATTAATTATTTTGGAAAGGTAGTAAGTCAATTACAAGCCACAGTGATATGCATGTTGAAATATTGAGCATGAAGGAATCGAGTAAAATTTCAATTTTTCCCATCAAGATGAGTAGTTACTTTCATTTTTTGATTGCCTTGAGAATGTGAACTGCACGTGAACAGCGTGAATTTTGAATTTCTCAGTCTGACTCCATGTCTCTGGTTGAAATCATGTCATAAGCCTTGCAGAACTTACTGATCAGTTTATCTAAAAATATATTGGCTTTTTCATCTCGATTCGTTTATATTTCTAAACGACCATATGAGCACAGTTTGATAGGATTAAAAATAATGTCTCTTAGATCAGAATTTCACTCAAGATCACTTAATTTTTCTTTTAATTTCAGACATTATTTGTTACTACAAAATTTAAAATAAATAAAAGACATAACTGAAACAAGGTGCCATTTATTATCTGTATTTTCTGTTCAATAAGCTGTGTTATTTGCGCACTTGAACCCGTCTGAATATTCAGGACGATCAAATCAGGTCGACAGAACTACGCCCAATTGAATTATATCTTAAGAGACCTAGGACTAATCAATACTTTCATGACCCATTCAAAGCCAAAATTTGTAACTGTCTGACCTCATTGTATATACTCTATCTTGATTCTTATCACTGTGCTATTTTACGATTTCTCTCTAATGAATTTTGGAGGCGAGTGAATTATAATGATTATTAAAGATCACAAAATATTCGGCTTTAATAAAATTTGGACTTCAAAAGTCATGGGCCATCTATTTGATTTTTATTCAAAATAGCTAAAATCATTTCGATTCACAGTTTTTTTCATCCTGAGAAAGGAGAATGCTAAAATTTAGTCGTCGCTAAAGGTAAAGTGATTGGATAAACCATTAGCTTTTTAAGGTGGGCAAAATTTTAATGAGTAATCATTAATTAACATGCAAGCAATAAAATCGTTAATTCTCCATTCGATTGTTTTCTATATAAGTGGAAATGTGTTGTCATTTTGAGCTAACAATGGAAAGGCATTTTCCTTCTTTTATAGTCAAAAACTTCAGTATCCTTTTTTCCTTAGAAATAAAAGATTTGTCCCCTAAAAAAGCATGTCAGATTTTAAGCGGATAATTCTTCAAGGCTGTTTATATTGATTCAGATCAACTTAGTGTACTTCTAACGCCTTATTTATGGTGGACACTTCTAGAGAGATACTGCAATTGTGAAGATAAATTACCCAAATATTGCGTCTCTGTGTGCCAGATTCGAATACTAATATATTTCATTGCGCATGTATGAAGGATGAATCATTAGTGACATGGTCACTGACTAACATATCTGACAAACCCCCCGAGGTCAAAGAACCCGATCCTAAAAAATCACAAATTATTTCTAAGATAAGACTTTTGCCTGAAATTACGTAAATTGTAAAATAAGTTTTAAAAATGACATCATGTTGAACTAAACGCAATGATTCACATAATATTAAAAAAACAATTATAAAATTCGTTTTTCTAAAAAATAGATTTTAGATATTAAAAAACATCCTGCTTGAAACAAAGTCATTTATTACGGTATAGGTGAAAGTCTATGCCAAAACAATGGGTAGGTGGCTTAATAAATAATCACATTATTGCGACTCAGAGTCTATGTTACTATCTAATAAGTCATTTCTAATAAGGAAATAGTAGTCTATAAAATTACGGAATTCTGAATTTGTATCTAACTTAGCTAGATTGTGTATCAAGGCCGGCAATATTTGAATTATTACCGGAACTACGCGAAAAACCTCTTTATCCTGAAAGTTTTTTATGCACACCGCAAAAGAAATTTCAAATTACGCACAGAACGATGCCGCTTCACACGTGTGACCTTAAGAAGAGACAATCGGGTTGCAAAGTCAATCGACGTTGTAGTAAGTATATTTTGAAAAAAAACAATAAATGGCGATTAAAATATATATATATATATATTTCCCAATATTTTAGCCATTTAAGCTTAATATCTAATTTAAATGAATTTTTGTTTCTCACAGAAGCCCATTATTAATTAAACTGTGAACTGAGTTAATGATGGGTTTGATTTTAATCATTGACTACTTTAGTTATAAAATTTTATTTAAAACGTCAAAAATATAATATTTCTTCAAAGTAACTCAAGTCCACTGGATGTGAAGACGAATCTTTTTCCTCTGTTGCTATTGAATAAAGAATTGGAGAAAAGATTTCTGCTAGCACAGACCTTAAAATGGTCCTGTACTTCAATGTTGAAAGTTTCCAGTCTTGAAAATACGTCTATCCCGCAGATAAGCCTTCTTAAGCAGTGAATGGAGAAACTGGAGAAAAAGATTACGAAATTGCAGATGATTTGTGGGTAGCGTTCGTGATATCGAGGACTCTTGATGCGAAAATATCAAGAACTTATGCTGACCGAACGGAGGTGCGCAATAGACTTACCTCCACGTGGTAAACCCCGGGCAACGTTTATTGATACGGTAAAAAAGTCTATTGATCAGCAGTTGACTTCAGACTTCAAACTACTATGGCCCGACTATTTCTCATATTCGACCCCTTTCACAGTACTCATCTTACCTTTTTTATGCCTTTGTGTCTATCTGTCTCTTTTACATCTGTGAATCACTCTTCTGCTCCCCCTCTCGATTTTTTGTCACTTTGATGTTCCTTCATCTTTCTGTGAAGCCCTGAAGTCAAATGAAGGGCTAATGATAACTATCAAAACGCCTGCCATTTGGTATAAATAAATAAATGCTAACTGAACAAAATTACCCTTTAACCTCCTCTGAAACTTTGGTTCTTAAAATAAACCTTCCGACTCATCTCATTTCAGTAAATATCTTATTGGAAGATGAGGGGCCTTTGTCCAAAGTGCAACTACATTACTAATCGCAATTTATGCAAGAAAATTAATAGATTAATTAATAATAATAATTTACTAATAATAGATTAATGGCATAATGAGGGGGAGGGAGAATGGAATATGCAGCTCTACTTAAATTTTCAAGATAATGAATAATACTGGTGACTAGGATCTTACCGATGAAATTAATAAATCGGCACATGTAGTATTTACTAATTTGCCATAAAGAAAGGAGTCTTATCAAAAATTGGAATTTTGAATTATAAATCAGCTATCAATTACTTGTGAATAAAACCGGTCAGGCAATGGCCATTATATTTTACAAACGCGCAGTTCCAGCCAGCCTTATTGCAGGCACACATTTTGGTTCCATTTTAAATTTTACAAATAATTATCCAATTTTATTACTCTTGATTAGAGTTCGATTTTATTTAATTTAAGGGAGCTCTTCTTCTACTTGAAAAGCCCTTGCATATGTAACAAGGGGAAATCATGACCAATCGTTCAACCCAAACATTTGCTTAACAAGATACCTAGACAGAGGCAATAAATTTGCCATGAATTCTACTAATCAATTTTGAAAATTTAAGTTTCAAACATAATGATATTGGTTCACTTTGATACCCATTCATTGTGATTCTCAAAAGAGTTTTTTGCATTGTCTTAGCAATAGCAATAATCAATATTAATAAAATTTTGTAATTATCAATGACTTTTAATAGGCAAATTTGGTTGTAATTATTACAATTTACAGTACCCTTTGTTGAACAGACCTCTAACTGATTATTGATTGACTCAAGTATTACGAGTTGATTCGTGCTTCCACGAAGTGATGTAGAAATGAAGAAGTAAAATCACGAGGAAATTATGAAACTTAGACAAATGAAATGACCACGAGTGCTTTAAACCAAAGAAAATGGCTTACACATTTTAATTTGCATTAGACAACTTTAAACAGATAGTAGAAGTTAGTGCAGAAAATATGATTGTTTATTTTTTTCTGAAAATTTTAAAATTTAGGCAATTTTTGTGATTTGAAAGGTTTTTGCCTTACCTCTCTTGTCCGAAAAAAAGAAGATTATGAGAAAAATTATGGATTCAAACTGCTGTTGATTCATTTCAATTTAAAATAAAAACTAAATAACAAGGTATTGGGTTTTAAGGTTTGTAAATATTTAATATGGAGCATCGATTGATCTATGAGTTGTAAGCTGTAAGCTGCAATTTCCCAAATAGTGGTTATATCACCCAAAAATTATGGACGTGGTTCAATTGTCCAACAGTTGATATATATATATATATATATATATGATCCTGGACGTATATTCTCCCTCCACAAGCAGATGAAATGAAATAATTTGTGAAATGGACTGACTTTACAACAGGAAAAAATGCCAATTCCACTCTTGATAACAAAAAAATCTCTTGCAGTTGAACTTTCACGAAGGAAGCATTCTCAATAACCTATGACATACAAGTAAAAGCGTGAAAAAATTCTATTGTTTTTAGCTCAAATTATACACAAAATCTTCTACAATTCTCTCAGTACACTATCAGATATCTCTACTCTTCCCATTTACTCCACTACACTATTGAGAGTGTCTAATGATTTAATGGAGTTAACGCCTTAGGCTTAGCGGAAATTACCTCGGATATGAATATAATGTGCTGTGTTATGGATGAGAGGGGAGGGTTGATAAAAGCGATGTAATCTTACTTATTTTTGTGCGTGACACCACGACCCGTAGCGACATTCCACAAGCCGAGTGGTTGGGTGTTATTGACATACCAGGAGATGAGAGGTGCTGGCCTACCGGTAACCACACACGAGAGCACCACTTCATCGCCCTGTTTCACGTGAATATTCTCCTGATGGTGCAGAGGATGCATTTGCAGTGATGAAGCTATAATTTAAAACAATAGGCAGAACATTTGATTAACCACCTGAGAGCTTCTGATGGACTCCGCCGTGCTAAAAGATTTTAACCGGTATCATAAGTGCCATGCACATCTTGATATCCCATTAACAAATTAATTTTATTCAATGGAGAGTGAGTTCTGAATATTTGGAGGTGGGGGCAAACAAACATTCAGGAATAAATGCGACATCTTTTAAAAGTTTCTCCTTGGGATAAAGGAATCAATACAGTGGATTAGATTATCTGAAAATGGAAGATTATCGAACGATGGATTCAAATAAAACAAGGTCACTTTTCTTCCATCACAGCTAAAATTTGATAAATCATGCGGTTTCCCACTGATGACAATATGGGGGGAGGAACTCAGTGTTTATAAAAAATGATTTTGAAATCTGAAAAAAACATGTTCATATATTTTTATTTAATTAATAATGCAAATTCAGTCGAATTTAGGTTTGGTAAATAAGAAAACGTTCGCATTTAGCAATTACAGTTAATTCTTTTCATAGTTATCAAGGTTCTCTGAGAAATAGTCATGAAATTTATATCAATAAAGACAGCATATAAGTTTGAAATCATAAACGCCATTAACAAAAAAATCGTTAGCTTACGTTTTCTTAAGTTTTTTTTATAAATAGTCAGATCTGCGATCCCACTAATTAATGTTTGGAAGCAGAGTGATCACCTACTTGGAGTAGGAATTGACAACACTAGTGAAATTCAATGAGGATGCATGATGTTTTGGAGGTATCATTATCTCTTCTCAATTTCAAGCACATTTTATGGGTTCTTTGTCTTCTATTGAAATTAATAATTTATTCCATTTATAGCTTATAAATGATAGGACCAGTGTTAATACAAATTTAGATTTAGCAATGATATAGGTGAGTTTAAAAAAATGCACTAAAATGATAAACAAAGATTCAAATCACATTATTTTGTTAGGGAAAATTAGAAAATACTAACTATTGCCAAAAAATAAATCAGTTTTAAATTTGTTTAAATTGAAACCATCTGTTATTTCTTTAATATTTAAAGAACAAACAAAGAAGACTAATGCAGCAGTTTGTCTCATGAAGATCGCAATCTTTTTTTACATTACCTCATGAGATACATTTTTCATTTCATTGTAAGGAAGCGATTACTAATTAACGTTACCTTATATGTGAACTCACATTAGAGCTTGACATCAATAAATAAAGTAAAACATGTTGTTTCACCTTTGAAGTGGTTATTTGGGTTAAAATTTTTCCCATTTTTAAATATGAGCAAGTCGATAATAAAACCACTGGAGGAACAAGTCAAAAAATGTCCTTTTGAAGAAAATTAAACAAACTGCTTCTCTATTTTAAGTTAAATCAACGCCAAGGTTAATAAGGCTTGGGACCGTTTGGTGTTTTTCCAAAAATTCAGACATGCTTAAGCAATTTCAAATGCTAATTGAGATTAAAAATAAAAAGACATAATTTAAAATTTTAAAGGGAAATTATTATTGTTTTCAACATTTTCCGATGGATCTTTCACTCTCTCGCTCTTTAGGATTCTAGTATTAAATACATTTGTCAACTCTGACTAAAAGGTATAAAATTTCCTTAATTCAGAACATATTGATCTTAGAATAACAATGTAAACCGTGTTTTCCGAACCCAATAGATCAATTTTGAACTTTTTTTCACTAACAATAAATATATAACAAGGCCGATCGTCTTATAACTATAAATCGAAATCTTAAAGGGACCTATACCACGTTAAAAGTAAATAAAAACGCTAGTTTTCATCTATTCTTAACTTCCGACACAATGATAAGTGTTATAACTGTCAAAAATGTGAGTTTAGATATAATTATCACAAAATGAAAGGTTATTCCAGCATTCCATTGAAGTATCTTTTGCCTAATCCACATTGCATGTAAATAAGCATTTTTTGCTAATTAGTAAATCTAATTACCTATATTCTTTGTTTGCTTGTTTCAATAATAACAGAAATTGCATTATGAAATCCAAAGTTTATCCAATTAATTCGCAACCCACAAACCCTCAATGTGACCTAATTTGGCAAGGAAATGGAGATTTAAATTTCATAAATAGCGGGGAAATATAACAAGGCAGCTTACACTGTATAACAGCAAACTGAGTTATTTTGACCTCCACAGCGTCTGAGTCTGTTGCATTTTCGTTCATTCTCTAGGCTTTTGTTCGGTCACCTTGCTTGGACAAATATGAACGGGAAGTGAAGGAAAGACAAAAAAAGACTAGTAATCTGAAAAGCTCATCTTTACTAATGTCTGACCATTGGATGTTTCAAAAGTCTGAAGTAAGGGAAGGTCAGGAGTTTTGTGTTCTCTCTCCCCCCTCTCTCTCTCTCTCGCCCACTCTCATTACATCTCTTTTTCTTGCCCATCTCCTTTCACCTCTTCTATTCCCTAAGGATGCCCAAAAGCAAATGGCATGACCCTTTTTTGCTCTAATGCGTCGACAAAAGTAGATAGAATGAGCGATTGGTGTTTGGAAAGTTAATTAGTTCCTAGATTTGTGCAAGAGGACTTATATATACCTCAGCTGTCAATAATTGGCCGAATTTGTTGAGATAAATTTCCCTTTGAAGATCGAGTGTACAATAAAATGGCTTACCCCTGGCGTTTCATTGGAGTTTTATTACGAAATACATTAAATTGCCTTTTGCCTTTCCTCATTCATCTTCTAGTTGCATTTTCAAAACGAGGAGAACATTTCGCCTAATTGCAAAGTTAAAACCACGGTACCTATCAGGTGGCAAATCCCGAGAGCAAAGCTTTCTTCTTCTAGCATTTTCGAACACACAGGCGGAATCACATTAAATTTAAGATATTCATTCTGTGTCTATAACAGGTCAATTGCAATCCAAATGTCAATGTCTTCTTAAATCTCTACTTACGAGTTTCATAACAGCATTTCAAGGTTGAAGTTTTACCTCCTGTAAGTCGAAATTTTTATACAGAAGAAGAAAAAGAGTGTTCGATCAAATTATGCTGAAGAAGTGGATGAAATAAGTTAATTGGTTATTCAATTAGTAAACGTCAAAACTAGCCGTACTAGTTTGTAATCATTGTAGGTGGGCGTAACAGAAAGTGATTTTCACACCTTTTAAAATAGAGTTAATCAAAATGAGAATTGTCTTATCAAAACCGCTGATAATGAATCGACATAGAGAAAAGTTGTAAAAATGGAATTCGGAGAAAGATCAGCTGCAATTCTTTATGATATCTACTGAACCAAAGGTTATTTTATTCAAACAAAAAGTGGGCCAAATTTGTAAAAAATATAAAATTATACTTGAAGTTAAACTTGGAACTTCAAATTCTAATTAAAGCACCACATGGACTTCATTTATTTTACTTTGCTCAAAAGGCAAGCTCACACAATGGTAATTTAAAAAAATTTTCAGAGAATAAAAGAAATTCAAAGTTCTCCTTAGTAAATTTTCAATAGACACCAATAATTCAAAGTACAAACTAGCCTTTACTTGGAGATAGCCTGCCAAAAACAGGACTCAAATTTTGAGGAAAAATTTCCCTTATTCTAGCAGTGAAATGTTCTTTATCCTCTAAAAAATTATAATTTTTTCCTATTTCGACTTTTGCTTTATCTCTTAAATGAAATAAAATAAATCCATTAGCAGTTTTTGCAGCATTCAAAAGGGAGATTATTGAAGATTTTCAGTACTAAAACGTGTGTTGAATGTGAGTCACGCCAAAAATGAAATTAAAAAAGGAAATTAAAAAACACATTTTGCTTGACTGATGTTAGTGCTTAACCAATTTCCGATCTTAATGAACGTTCTTAAACTGTTGGCATAATTGATGAAGCAATACCATGCATTCAAATAAAGCATGTTCTGCAGGTTTTTTATTCCCCTGGAAGTAGCCATGTACATTGACCAGTTATCGTGAAAATGAAACAGGAAAATTGTTTGTAGAAGGATCAGTGTGACCGTCTGCGGGTGCGAACTCACTCAAATAAAGCGTTGAAACCGGATCGAGGTTTCGTCAAACTATTTGAGTGAATTAAATGGAGGAGCATTGATTAGAGGTATAAAAGTTTCTTTTTACTTATGAATTTTAAATTATTTATGAAGTGGTAAAGGGAGAGGGGGGAGAAGGGAGGTGTCGGGATTTATTTAAGACAGATGTCTGGTAATGCGATAAGGTAATGACTCATTTAACTCACGTGGGTGCTTCAAAATTGTGCGCATTTTCTTCCAACGTTGGTGGGTATAGACCAGGGGGAGATGTGAGATGCGAAAAAAACCAGCCCAGTTGGGTCGGTCGATGAAGAAAATATACTTCCTGCCAGAGTGTACATTGATCCAACATCGGCCCAAATCTGTCCACTGGGAAAATGGTCCAGTGAGAATGGGAAAGCCCTCGCGCACCGGATAGATCGAGAAGCTAGGTCGTTTTAATACCTGTTCAACAAGGACACTGGCGTTGTAAAGTACACCCGGACCATGCCGATAGGTTGGAGTTGGTTGTCCGATGACAACAAAATCTGCAAGAAGAGCACTCGATTCAACATCATCTCTAAATGCGTGTCTGCATGGACGATTCGGATCAGGAGGAAGGAAAAAGGGAACTGGATGACGCCAAGATTCTGTAATTCCATGGGAGGGAGAGATTTGAATGAGGAAAAGGAGGATAATAAGAGTCCATGAAAGCGGTGGAGGACCTTTGAAAGAAGTCATCACTAAGTAATAATGTGTGAACATGAAGTTAGATATTGACCGGACAAGAGACGAGCCAATCTGTGGAGGCATTATAACTGCTTTACCTTATAATCATTATTATCACCGTCCAAGATTATTCACATGTGGACATAAGGCTAAGTGAATAGTGAGAGAAGTGACGGATATGGGGTTTCAAGCATGTGTGTGTGCTGTGTGTTGGTGCGCGTCTAGTGAGCCGCACAGTGGTTGGACGCAGTGGTTGTAGGATGAACGCATTTGTGTTGGGATTTGCGTGCAGAGATGTGCCTGCTGTATGTGCGGTAAGCTGTGTGCGCGTGGAATTAGACTGAATTGAACTTATTCGAATGTATGAGTGTGTGTGTGGTTGGGAAAAGAGTTCTAATACTCCTCCAGGTGTTTATTACGCTGGTTTAATAGACATTGGAGGAATAATCATCACTCCGGCTAACCCTTTTTCCTCCCATTTGAACACAGATGCAACTTAATCCGAACCCAATCCATAATCCGTAACCATATTTACTCATTAGTAATGGAAAGGATAAGAACTTCATTAATGAAGCTTTCCACTATAGGCGTGAATTACGTTGAAAGTTCTTGCAAAGTAGTATAAGTCAATAGATTTTTGTTAAATTCCAAGAATTGCAAGAAATAAATCTTAAAAGAAAATTTATTTACACTTGATTTTCACTTTTTTACTTGTTGGTTCAACAATTTCGAGTAACCATTTTTTGGTTTGGCAAATAAAACTCTAGGAGGGTATTATGCAAGTTCATCTTGAAAGAATTCTAACTCAATATATGCATAACTGAGTTTTTTATTAAGTTCTGGCCAGTTTCAAGACTGCAATTCTTCGTTTATAATGTCGGAGTGCCCTGGAATTTTAAAGATAGGAGAAATACTATAGATGAGCTGATAATTATTAAATTTAGAGAGTTAAACTATTTCAAATTTTTTTGATAAATATGTAATATAGGAGCTGGGAATAGAAAATAGAATTTCCGCCAATTAAGTTCAGTGCCTCATTTCTAACCTCCTGGAAGACAGAAATGCAGGAAAAAAACTGAGGAACAAACGGAAGAGTAGAGCAGTGGAATCGACTGCAACAACGAGGTTAAGATAATCGAATCAAATCTCGATTGATTTTGTTTGCTCGTAGTACGTTATTAATAAAATAGTTAAAATTCAAAATTTCCTATTCCACTATTTCCAGATTTACAGAGATCAGGATTTATTTCACGGTATTCAGATCTTACAGAGCGTTGGATAAGTCTGGACGTTTGGCTTAGTCATTTCAGTAATTTCATTCTAAATTCATAGTTTCATGATAATAAGCACTAGCAGAACAGCAATTAAATCAAATTCAGTAAAGGGTAAATGATTAGTTGCGGAAAGGATATCAATTTATCAGGACATGTTTACTGCCTCTATTTTTTTACTTTAAGTTATAGAGTATTTAATCGATAGAAAGCTCATTGCCAAGTCTTGACCTCTTGTCTCGTCTCTTGAATTGTTGGACAACATTAAGTCCAGGATTTCTAGTACTCGCAGAATGCTTAGATAATTATAAGCGTCTCTTTTGCCATTTCAGTTCATGCTATTTCTCTGTAAGCCCGGCCTTCAACAAATTAGATGATCTTTGCTAGTCGCACTGACTCGAGTTCGTTCATTATGTTACCTTATTTAGCTAATCGTCACCAAAGAATACCACTTTCATGAAGTGCGTGTTCCATATTCGGTTTCACTTCTTGAAATTGCGTACATGCCGAATTGACATCTTTCCACGGGTCATTCCCACATTCTGCGTGTGTGCCGGTGGGCTTGAAATCCCGTTCAACTTCAGCTAGTCAGTTGATATTTGTCCAAAATGGGCTTCGAAATGAATGACACATTTTTGCTAATGCGCAAATTTTTGGTAGAGAACCAGCAACCACTCACAACAAAACCAATTAAAATTTCATTCACGTGCATTCAGAAAAGGGACGTTGGTAATTTTAACCTTTAAATGAGAATGATTACAACCTCCCACCCCAAACTCCCTCTTATAGGTAGATCTGGCTTCATCCTCCACCAATCTGTATATTACGATAGGGCAAATTTAAATAATAGATATTAAAAGTTCGGGGTGTGAAAGTAGACTTACCTCCACGTGGTGCACCCTGTGCAAGGTACATTTATACGCCAAAAAAGTCTATAAACCGGCAGTTGACTAATGGCTTCAAACTACCGTGACCCGAAAGTGTATCAGATTCGACTACTTCCGCAGTACTCACCTTACCTTTTCTCTGCCTTTATGAATGTCTGTCTCTTTTACATGTGCGAATCACTCTTCTGTTCTCCCTCACGACTTTTCACATTTTGATATTCCTCCCTTCGAGGTGCGCTATAGACTTACCTCCACGTGGTGCACCCTGGGCAACGTAT
>UZAE01000840.1:0-17681 GCA_900617975.1 Rodentolepis nana | reverse complement strand
ACTTCTCTTCTTTTCTTATCCAGGTTGCACATTATTGCTTTTATTAAATATCTTTTATCACCATAATTTAGGCAATTTTTCTAAATGTGGTAGCATTACAGTTATTGAGGGAGGTTTATTATTATGATTATTTCAAATGACAGGCGTTTTGAATAGTTATCATTAGCCATTTAGCTGATTTCGGGCTTGAGAGAGTAAGGAGCATCAAAGTGGAAAAAATTCGAGAGAGAGGGGGGGGGGCAGAAGAGTGATTCACAGATGTAGAAAAGACAGACAGACACAAAGGCAAAGAAAAGGTGGGGTGAGTACTGTGAAAATGTAGAATATGACATACGGTCGGGTCATGATAGTTTGAAGTCAGCTGCCGTTTAATAGACTTTATTAGTGTATGAGTATACGTTGCCCAGGGTGCACCACATGAAGGTAAGTCTACCATACACCTTTGTTGAGGAATGATTTTATGACATATACTGTTCTTTAAACTGCCTGATTCATTCGAAAGTCCTTAGAGATTGTAAATAAATCCAAATTATTTTTATGATACATTTGACGTTGTTTAGTTATTTTTTAATTGTGTTAACTTATTTCTCTAAAACCAGTCCACATATTTTATAAATAATTTTAATATTATTTTAGATACCATCGAGCGCTGGGGAACAACCAAAAAATGAAAATAAATTACGCTAATACACATTATAACTTGACAAGCTGACGTAACTGCACTGATACTAGGTCATTAATCCTAAAAAAATTAGAGTCTTTAAAATTTCTTACGGATAGGATGCTAAATTTCTGGAAAAAATAAAGTTAAGTCCCCATTTTCCTTTTTGTGGAGTAAAACGAAAGGCTAAATATGGAAAATCCAAATATGCACTACTAACAGGAATTTCATGCAACAATTTGAAAATGAAATGTTAATTACATGAAAAAACCTTTAAATTAATGAAAAGGATTTTTAAGCTTTGTATATGAGGAAAACCGTTTAAGTTGAGTAACTCGAATGTACTGAAAATTCTCTGTCAGAATTGACCAATCACTTCCAAGAGGTGAAAACGCTTTAGACAAAGTGAGAACAGTTCAAAAAGAGGTCTACAAAGGCTGCATATTTGATATGTAATCAAGGAGATTACAATTTAAACTTTTAGCTAATGACTGGGGTTATTGAACAGTAGAATAAAAGAGATTTCAATGTAATTCCAAAATAAGAAAACAAAGAACTCAAACCAATGAACTATCGGATATTCAAATAAATAAAAATGACCTAGAAATTTAGTCATTTGCCTCATATTTCATAATGAACTACCACTGTGAAGCAACAATTGTGATTGACGTATTTAAACTTTGATTTCAATTTGATGGTTTAGCGCCATCAACTCAAATATTTATATTCTTTCGAACAATAGCAACTTTCGATGGGCTACTTATCAAATTCCAAATGAATATCAACTAATGTAATCGTGGCAAGAATAAATAAGAGATGATCAATTGAATGAGATCAAATTCGTCTCTATAAGTGGCATAATTAAATTTAGTTTTTCTTTGTTAAGACAAATCAAATTTCCATCGAAGGTAGAGAAGCTTGATTCCAGTTAAACTTTTATGGTTTCGGAGTGTTTCTAATGCAGCAAAATTAAAAGGGAGCGTGCGAATGGGAATTCTTTCAAAGTGCTTTCCTTGAACGTCGATTTTAGTAAAATTGCTAAACCCTGGAAGGTTTGTTTGCGTTCAAAAATTGGTCAGCGGAGGAAGTAAATTGGAACAGGATTTACTTTCTCGCAAAGTCGAAATTTAATATTTTTTGGGGGCTTGCGTTTAATGCGAATCTCATTTCATTAAGTCAAAGCTTTTTGTAGGCAACATACGGTTAAATGCTATCGCCTATGCTCAAATCATTCGTATTTGTCGACATAGCAATTTTTGCTCTGTTAAAGAATACAAATTGTGCATGAAATGTCGACGCCAATTGTAGCTTTCATAAAAGTTGATTTTAATATTCCAAAAAGGTAAACCTAATACCTTGAGAATGCAAGTATTATTCTAATCCAACCAAGCTGTTAAATGCAAAATTATTTGTCATTTCAAGAGAGAGTGTGCAAAGGAAATATTTGATGCACATTCAAATTATTGTTTACCAAGGGTAGTTTAAATCTGTTGAGCAGGATTTTTCATTTAGGTGCAAACATTGTAACAATTACACAACATTATTTTAAATGACATGTTTTATTCATTATATGAACTCACTTCAGACCTTCCCTACTGGGAGAATTACTTTTTATTTTAGTAATTAAACAAAGTTGCTGGAAATTAAACCTACCGTAATTGATCCTCGACATGACCATTATATTTAATATTGCAATTCGCAATTTTCAAATTTTTTCTTTATTCAAAACTACTAAATAATAAATGACACTGTAATTTTAATTATAACAGAAGTATATGTCTACGTGGCAACCAACGATAAAATACAAGAGATTAGCGAGAAAATGAAAAAATAATAGCCAAAGAGCTTCATTGCTGTCATGCTTTTTAGTAAATAAAACTACCGCAAGTGATTCAGCAAGTTGATCATAAAATTAAATTTTTAAAATTAAAATATTTTTTTATATCAAATGGCAGTCGTCTTGATGGTTATCATTAGCCTTTAAGTTGACTTCAAGTCTATCGCACACCCCATAATTAAAAAATTGGTAAAGCCATTGCTCTATTCATTTGATGCATCATATTCAAATATCACTACTCACCAACTGACAAAAGTAGTTTGCTAATTCTCCTTCCAAAACCAAAATTTATATCCAGGCAGTTTACTTACTTATCAAATTGAAGTCAAGGTAAATAGCCCTATATTAGGAATAAAATTTAGACCCCTAAAAATTTTAGTAAAAATTTGGAACCTGTACACATGTTTATTAAAAATTGAATTCTTTGTTGGAAGTTTTCATCTTCATATGATTGTGTTTACCGCCTGATCAATGTTAAGCTTCGCGCTTAAGCATATACTTTTGCCCTGCACTCGTAATCATGAAAGAAACTTCTCTTATTCTTTCTAGCATAGTTTCAATCTTTTAGCGTTATGACAATGATATAGTCGAGTGCTATCGATATCTAGGTTTCCTGCCATTGAAGTTCATTATCGTCTTTTATTATTTGTCTAATAGATTGATTTTGTCAGATGCATTCTTTGATTCTCGGATTCCAAACCTGTTATCAACTGAAAACCACTTTCCCATTAAATTAAAATTCGATTTTGCTTTCCCATTTGATATTATTGGTTCACCGCTTACAAGGCTATTACCTTCCCATGCTCTTGCGCTATAATAATTTTTTACCAACCCTGATTGCACCTATCATATTGCAACTAATTGCCAAAAGTTAAGTTGTGTCGTAAATGAGCTACTTTTCTCCAACAAGGGGCAAATAGATAAGTTTCAAATGCAATAACCCTTGCACTTCCTTACTTGCAAATTGAACAACCCTGTTTTACGAATTTTATTTAAATTTGCCTGGCATGCAAAAATTGCTATACAGTTGGGAAATCAACTCTAGTCATTTAAAAGGGAGAATAAAGAAGAGGTGATCGAAAAGATTCTGAGAGTAGCATAGGGTCTTGTAGAGATGTAATTTATTTACATTTTGAATTTTTACAGAGTGGTCAATTTTCAAAGCTCCAAATTTCACTGATCGTGCACAAAGTTGGAATTTACTCAGTGTCCCCTTTACATTAACCTATACTGTTTAAACATTTTGACAGATAATTTTAATTTATAATTTACGGTTTATTGCAAATACAGGTAGATCAGTCAAAACCGTTTTTAGCTCAGAGCGTTACCCTTTATGCCAAGACAGAAAATGTGTTCATCGGTTCATTGGCTTCCCCGTTGAATGTATTTACTCATGGCTGTTTACCACCCATATCGTAGGTAAATAATTTTTTGTTTTACTTTTTGTTGGCAAAATAATTCATTAACTTGTTCGTTCAGTAAGTCTTGAATCCCTCAACTAGTATTTATTTATAAGTTATAAATGAGTACAAAGTGTGGGTTTCAATTTAAAATTGGTAGCTTTGTCAAGAATATATATCCATAAGAAATCACAAATGTGAAACGAAAGGTAGGGCAAAATGACTTCCAAAAATAACAATGCACTAAATTAACAATGATAACTTAACATTATGATGAAATAATATTTTCCGCTACAATCGGCATGTTTTGGTTGCCATTAAAGTCAAATATATTTCAAAGTATTGCTTAAAAAATATTAATTTATAAAGACAGTTTAAATTTAATTATCTCAATCTTAATACAATTGTTTTAAACTGCCATATTAAAGAAATTCATTGAGTGTTAATTTTGGTAATAATATATATTAAAGGATCATAATAAATGCCGCAGGCGAGAACATTACTCTAAAATGTTCTCTTAAATTTCTATTTGAAAGATGAGCTAAGCAAAGGTTATTAAGGCAGTTTTGTATTACTCTTTTTATTTTGAGGCAAAGAAATGAATTTTAAAATGCTAAGATTTTTATTTGCATGAATGTTTCATTTTCTTTCGAACATTAAGCTTTATCATTGCCCGATAATTAACATCTATGGTCATATTTTTTATGAATCAAATTATTCACGATTTTATTTTTGATTCATTATGAAAACAAAAAAATGTTTTAAACGTTTGCATTCTAAATTATTTGTCATAAACATATCTTCACCATGACCACATCTGACCAACAAGCAATTTTCTATGGCATTTGATGCCCAAGGCTTCCCCTGATGATGAATTAATCGTTAACCTACGCGCTGTTTTATGACAAATAGATATTGACTTTGGCATTCAATGCAGCAAATAGTCAAATATTGTTTATAAAATATTCAGACATAAACTAATTTATAAAAATAGAAAAAGTTTGAGGTATTTATAGATGAAAAATATTGAAACAATCAGATTTTCATCAGAACATATATATTAAAGATAGCATTTGTGGACTTTGTTTCAAAAGCACTGTACTAGTTCTGCCACTTCCACCTTAATATCTACAGTGAATTTTTTATTTCTTTATTCGATATTTTTATTAATCTCATTTAATTTGAAATAAAAAAATGCATTATCATTAAATAATATCCCAGTAAACGCAAATTCAACAAGGCAGTCTGCCAACGTTATTTTTCTCAAATAAAATAGGCGTCTATTAGAATGCTCAATTCCGATGTTTCGTTTCATCAAATTTAAGTTGCAAATTGATTATTCAGCCTTCAATAATATTGGCATAATGTTCTCATTTGCTTTATAATTAATGAAACATTATCCCCAGTACGAGGATAAAAGTTACATAAACAAATGACTTTAATTTCCAGCACACTGCTAACTTAAGCTGGAAAATAAATAACTTATTTCTATACTTAAAAATAAATAAAAAATAATGATGCAAGCGGATATTTAAATTTGAATTTTGGAGTAATTGTTTTAAACGCATGAGACTATTTTTTCTTCTAAAATTTGAAAATAATCCCAGAAATTCCTATTTATATCGTTTTATTTTAAATAATTTCTTTATTTTTAGGTTTTATTATAAGGATATTTATATTTTCACTCATCATATCATACCAACACACAGAAACGATTGATCAACTGGAGTGGTCTTTATGAACTATAACTTGCTTAAAATTGATAACGGCTCTTAAATTAATATTAGAAAACTAATCTTTTAAATATTATTTATGAATGAAAAGATTATCCATTCTTACTGAAATTTTCCTTCATTTTATTAATGCGACCTATATCAAAAGTCTCTTTTACATCGTAACCTAGCAAGTATACACATTTGCAACGTCTTAAAAGTTATTTCAGAGGAAGGTACGTATCACATCCCATAATATTCTTCCACATTATAACCAAGAAACTTTCAACTACCAGACAAAATTGCTTTGAAGGTTTTCTTTAATACCGCTCAGTTGATAAAGTTTGTGTGTTCTAGTGGCCTGAAAAGTGTGTTCTTAGGCGTCATTAATCCAGTCACAATTTCTGCTGTTGGTACTAAATTACCTGCACTGTGTGTTTCATTCATTCATGGTCATTCTCATATGGTGTACATATAAGTGGTTGTATTCCTTTTACAGACGTTGCTCATAGAACGCGAGTAGCTATTTTACTTGTGGCATTAATAAATGAAATTAAAGTGTTTGGTTAACATGTTAAAATTCGCTCTGGCTTGAGTGCTACTTTTATATACTGTCCATGTAATAATGCTTGCGTTGGTATTATAAATACAAACTGAGTGTAGCAATGCTTCATTTTTATTATTATAATTATTAAATATTTATGCTCGTAAATGCGTTTCCATCAAACTAAAAAAACTTTTCCATATTCTGAATTATATTTTGCCATATTTTGGTCATTAAACTCTTCCATATAAGGGAGCACTTTTCAATTTAAGATATTTGAAGACTGCGGTGTTGATGTCCATTACAGGAGATTTTTCTCAACATTTCATGTTAACACCCTTAATGGACAATATTTATTTTACAATCTCATTGGAAAAACAAATTAGGGTTTAAAACAGCAAATATAGTCAATTCAAATCGGCAATACCGTCAAAGAGTTTTACTCAAAATTCCAGGAATAAGGAGCAAATACCCCATAAATCTGGCCTCTTTCCCATCCCTTCTCGAAAATCTCTTTCAGGATTTTTGAAAATTTTTTTCGTTTGGTTCATTAACTGGTTAACTTTTATATTGCTGCCACGGTGATCATTATTCCTCAATTTAACGCACCCAATGCGTTAATAGCAGTCTTAGGGAGGCCAAATAAAGATTCATACAAAAATTACCTCACAACCGAAGCACACTTCACTCAGCAGTATGTCAGTGTTCGAATCCTATTATTATTATACACATAGCTAAATGTTATTTTTGTTATCAATGTCCAAATTTCAACATTGATCAGCTATTTTAAGCAGGTTTCTGAGTTTGACATAAGCCGGTAGTACTCATAAAAGTTGCAGGGAGTCTACATACCGGTCTCGAATGAGGAGGACACATCTGAAATCCATGAGAGTTTGGGGAACTGTAATCTGCATGACTCAATGATTGTACTTTGCACTCTATGCAAGTTTAACCATCTGAGCTATTTCAACCACTATCTTTCCTTAACTTGTTTTATAATTTACCCGAATTATTTTTTACGAGCTTTGCATTCTTGTCGCACGCATATAAGGCCTCTAAAATTAACATAAATTTTACTTACAAGGTACATGGGATCTTGTAAAGGTATTGTTTATAAATTGCATGGATCTATTCACAATAAACCTTGTAATTTTATGAGTAAATTTAGGATATAATGAGGATTAAAGAAGGTTGTTGTTGGTCTTACTCTTTTCTTAAAATTGGCCTCTTATTACAAAGTTTTATTGAACTGGGTTTAAAAAAATTAATATTTTTAGTTGATGCAAAGAGTAAATCAGTGGCTCAAAACCGTTAAAACATTTAAAATAGTTGCATTTTGTTTTTATATATGGCGTTACTAAGTCTAAAACAAAGTAAAATGTTTCCTATAAAGAAGCATAGGAATTTGTAAAAGTATACAAATATTGACTCTGAATAAACTATTTGGTTCCCTTCAAAATTTTAATGTGATACTTTACGTCTAACTGCTGTCGAGAAAATTATTCCATGCATTGCATGTCACACGAACCATTAATCCATTGTTGCATCTTAAAGGTGATTCATCCACATTTTTATCTCCTAATGTTTTGAATGGATTATTCCTCTGCTTAACATACACAAGACGACACAAGACGAAGCTAACAACATTAACTGTTACGGCGTTTCATGGTTGTACCGTTAACTGCTATATAACCCTATCAATGCAGAGAGATTGTTAATTGGAAATAATAGTGGGTGTGGAGAAATTCGATGTACCTGAGTGTTGAGTTATTTTCTACGCATTTGCTATTTGGCGACCTAGCAATTCTACATTAACATTGCAAATAATTATTAAACAAATCACTGTCAACCACATTACTTGAGCCTTAATGATTCATTGTGATGCTATAAATATAAGAATGTACGAAGTCTCAACCTATCTGAAATAAAAATAAAACGCATTGAAAAATTTTAAATTTGTAAAAATACTGAAACAGAGTGGATCTTTCTTAATTTTCATTCAGAAAACAAGATATCAAGCTATCATCCACTGATTTAAATAGGCATTTTTGATAAATATTTGTTAGCCAATGAAAAAAAGGGCAGAACTAGTTGCTTTTAAGCTTCAAATAAGGTGGAGTAATTAATATTCAAATATTACTGAATGTTATTTGGGCCTTCCATTTTACATGATTCATCTAAAGATTTGGTTATTTTCAGAATTTTGAAAAAATCGCTACTTTTTCTGCAGCAAAGTACATAGCAATGTTTTTTCTACTTCATGTTAAAAATATTTCTACCATTTAATGAGAAATTTTCAATATTTTTACGGTAAAAAAGAAACGTGCTGATGTTCCGATTACAGTGATGATAGAAGCGATTTAAGCTGTCAAGAATTTTTAAATGAACAAGCCATCTGTATTTTAGTTTACTTTCATAGATTTTAAATATTAATTATTATTGTTACATTAAAATTCCAAGTATCCTGCTCCAAAATGAAGTTGGAAACACCTTGTTTTGCATGGCTCTCGCAGAAGCTAGCAACTAAGGAAGAAATATTTTAGTTTGTGAATGTTTTATGTATCGGTGATGGTCTATTTGCTTGTGTTTTATCATTTGTTTTATCATTTCCAATACGTTTGCGAAATGTAGATGTTTATGCAAATAGTTTTGTTATTCTCACGAACGTCGTTTTCATTTCAGTCTTTGAGTATCCTTGGAAATGTTTTTAAATTCTGCTTCAAAAGCGCATCCTTTTTCAAATGAACCATCTGCATTTTAAATACATGTAAGCGTCTCTGTCAGAATTTTAATTAATAAACTTAATCATTTTCAATAACTTTGATCAGGACATCTAGAAAAGTATTTGGGTATTATCGCCATTTCAAGCAGACCTTCTCAACAAGGAAACGAAAGTTTTTCCTATTATTTTTATGGTAACTCAGATAAATTTCCGTTTCCACTTAAGAATATTTGCTTTTAATGTACTGGCTTCAAACGCTTTAAATGAGCTAATTCTTGAATTGCTCTTACTTTGCTATAATAAACTTTATCTATTAAGAGAAAACCAACATTTTTTTCGGAACTCATTGGATACATCTGGTTCATCTATCAACCACTGTTTTTCACTAGTTCCTGTAGATTTTCAGGTTCTGAATTTCATCGAATTTTGTCTGAATATAGGTTAAAAAGCAATAGTAAAGAATGTGAAGACCATTATAAATTTTTATCGTGCAATTCTCTGCTTAGACAATACTTCACTATAGCTTTCCCTTAACCTTTTGTGACCTCTTGTTGCTGAAAATATTTCGGAACGCCTAGGCTTACAGTATCTTATTAAATTAGGGTAAATGTGATTTAGTTAAAGGTCTTTCCTATGTTAACAAAGGAAAGAACTGTCCCACATGGACAATCGTTAGCTTCCTGTATTACTGTTCTTAAATAGTGACAGCCTGTACGTTTATACTCTAGCACGAAATACATCTTTATTGTCTGATAATCATATACATACAGATTAATACTTTCACAGACATTTGTGAATAATATTTCTACACCATGTTGATGGAATTAGTAGTTAATCGGGTTAGTTCTTGATCCAATGCATTTGTAGAAGATTATTAATTTTGTCTATATCCTGGATCGGGGTATGGAGATTCGGTCATCCCATCGATTGTATATAACCATTAATGTACTGTTTCACTCAATAGATTCTGAACATAAATCATTGGCACCAGAGTTTTACATTTATCACTTTCATTTTTTAGCTATTATGGGTTTATTCATATCGCGGTCGCATTCCTAGGCATTTCGAAAATATTTATACTCACTTCAGGTAACATATGTCTCCAACTTTTATTTATCTAATGCGACGGGATGAATATTCAATTTTTTTTAATTTCGAATTTGCCTATAATAGAGATACAATTATAAAAATTGCTCTGAGTTTTTTGAATCAATATTCAATAATCTTCTATGTTTTGCCACCTCGTGTACTTTTTTGCTTTTATATGGTCTGAATGCTATTTCAATATCTATTTATGGGATACATAGGTTTCATTTAGGAATGCCTATAAACAACATGTTTTCTTGACTCTACTCTTGACATAGAAAACAAATTAACCTTTAACCACTTCATGTAATTGTTGCATTTTTTCAAGGTCCACAGATGTGTCTCCTACAGCCTATATTCACAGTCCTTACAGCAACATTTATCGTTTCATAAAATTTCAAGTCATATCTTCGTTAATAATATTTGTGTTATGATACGAGGCTCATTTCTTTATATTTTTCCCGAATTCTCGTGTATGTCAATTTCTCGTTGTAGCTAAAAACTGGAGAAATGGGTTTAATATGCAATGATCAAAACTTTCATCTTCTGTCCGAAATGCTCGTATACTGAGAAATGTGACTCCTTTTTCGCGTCAAGCAAAATAGGCACCATGGAGGGCCCTATGGTTTTTTCTTTAGTGGCACTCTGTGTGCTGTTGTTTGTTGGGTTTTTATGACAAATATTTTACAGCATAGGAATTGCTTCATTCACAAAGAAATTGCAGGGGTATTTTATTTCCTGTCGTCTTCACTCAATCAATGATTTATATAAGCATTTTAACTAAATCTTCAGTAAAATCCACGCATAGCGTTGATGTATTCGCATTTATACTCTGCGTCTTGCAAAGCAACAAATTGTTGACAATAAATGGTTGTATCGGTATTGACTCACATAAGTCATCTGATGTCGCATAGGAGGGACATTAATTTCCAGTATTAATTATAGCTGACCTTATGTAAATGGGTTTGGATTCTTGTACTTAAAGTGGGATTCTTCCACGAGAATTTATGTGAAATTGCTACATATTCTGATCTCTCAGAAGTAGGTCTGCGATAGACTTAAATTGTTATATTTTAGCTATTTTGATTCCTTTAAGAACAAGAAATGAAATTTTCTTGCAGGCTGTTGATATATATTAGATAAGAATCTGCTTGTTTAATTGACATGAATTGACATTTAAAATCCTAACTTTAGTAATCGAGCCTTTGAATCTTGAAAAAAACTCTGGGCTCAATTTTCATTTCTTTGAATTTTTGTTAAATCACACTTTCTATATATTTTTTAATATAAATTGACTGGAAAATCGTTTTAATGGTTTATTTAATTTTAGGTTACTTAGACAGTTAGAGCATAGGTGTGAAATATTTTTAGCATTTTGTACAAATGCGTTATTTGGATTTACTTTAACTGCGACAATTTTGTGGAGAATTTATCTAACCTTATTTTCTAAATTTGGAAAACTCAAAGAAAATAAATTTAATTTTTTCTAGTACGGTAAAAGCTATCCGATCGTTCGCCCTTTTCTCTTAAAGCTTCAATTTATCCCATTTTTTCTTTTAGTGGGATGAAGAGGACTTCTCAAGTTAATTGAAATTGGAATTCATTTAGTTTGTTTAAGGTTAATTTAAGGGTATATTTATGAGAGAAGAACGGAAATACCGAAGTGGCTAATTGTTTTCAGGTATAAAATTAGTGGTAGCTCAATTACCTTGTTAAATTTCACTGTTATCAAAGCAGTTACAAATAAAAAGAAGATCTTTTTTTAAAATTAGGTTTCTTTTTCTTAATTCATTAAATAGGTCTAAAAATACTGTACAATAGTGATTTATGCGTTATTTTTCCTGTTTAGTTTTAAAACAAGATAAATAGATAAGGTTAACATGAATTTTCGTCCGTTCTTCCACTGTTTTGCAGTCAACTTTCACTCTAAAATACCAGTTTAATAAGATTTGATACTTCTAGATAGTTTTGCCAATATAAATAACTTTCATTAATTGATGTAAGTAAAATACCTTACACCTACGCAATCAAGATTTTAACTTGACAAATTTAATTAAATAAACAAGGGTAAAGAACTAATTAAACAAAATAATAACCAAAGAAGGATTTTGTAGAAAGAGACTACATTCAAGAACTCCATAGAATGACCAATAAAAAGTTTATCATCATGGATCGGATAATATTTATTCGCAACTTTATTCCAAGAGTTTCTAGCAATAGAGGTTGCACATGATTATATTGCAGTTAAGTGACAACTGCCAAACCAATTAATTTATTATTGCGACGGTGTTTTATTTCTCCATTGCAATCATAATTGTCGCTTGTTCCTAAAAAATGATTTTTTAGGAACAAGCAAAAAATTTGAAAGCCCAAATCTTGTTTGATAACCAATATTGGCTAACTATGAAATACAGAATTTTTTATTTGTCAAGGCTTTGCAATAAATGACAGTGTTTATGAGTATCCTTCATTGTTTTGCACTTCACAGCGTATACTTATGAATATATATTGAAAAAATGTAATATAAAATCGTAAATGCTTCATTATATAAAGCCATATATTCAATCTAAGCAAATAGTTGCCTTACTTTAAACATCATTCATTGGTCTCGGTCATTTTGGCTTATACTATATACGATATCCACATTAATATAATTAAGAAAAAACATTGTTCAAAAGAACAAGATATTTATTTAGTTATTTCGAATGGCAGGCGTTTTGATAGTCATCATAATTCCTATACCTGACTTCATATTTTACAGAGAGGAGGAGTAACATCAAAGTGACGAAGAGTCGAGAGGAGAGCAAAATAATGATTCACAGATGTAAAAGAGACAGGCACAAAGGCAGAGAAAAGGTAAGGTAAGTTCTGTTGAAGTGGTCGAATGTGACATACAATAGGGTCATGGCAGTTTAAAGTGAGAAATCAACTGCCGGTTAATAGACTTTTGCCGTATGAGTGTACGTTGCCAAGGGTGAACTACGTGGAGGTATGTTTATCACATACTCCAAAGAACCAGATCTTAAAATAGCAATAAGTTCAATAAATGGTAACGTGGATGGGAACACCGGGTTTCAGATAGTTGCCAAGATCTTAACTAATACTATATTCTGCAATTTCGTCTAGTTATTGGAATATACCTAAAGCAAAACGCATCTCCACGAAAATTGCATTTTTGAGTAAATTTAAGCTATAGGACCCGAGGTGTATCCTCTCAGCCCTAAAAAAGCTATGACTTGTGCTATTCTGTCGAGTATGTTTTTTAGCTTGGTATGACGTCTTCTAATCGGATCGCATTCATTATGCTTTATCAGCGCATTTCTTTTCGTTTAGATGCGTTTAGCCTTTGTTATGAAATATCCTTGTCCTTTCCTTGAGATTTTAGTCTCGTCGATGGCCCAATAAATGAAAATAGAGAAATATTTATCTAGGCAATTTTCATGAATCTCGATGAAATATGAATTCAATTGTGGCGACATAGTCAGATATGCAATTATAGAGTACTTCAACACTACTTTCAGTTGAAAACTTGAATGGCCATTGCGAATCATCATAATAAAAGTCATCGTTTCAATGAATATGCCATCCTGTCTCGTTTGCAATAATAAGTAATAATTATCGATTCTTAAAATTATTCTCAAACACCTTGAATATTAATTGGTAATTTCATTCTTTATTTCAATTGCTAAAAATGCAACAATAATTTAAATTTCACCAATAGTGAATGAATGTTTATTCCAATATATGATGATTTGAAAATTTAGTAATTTTTTTTAAATTTACTAATACATTTGCAAAAGCAGGAACACTGTTAAAAACTCGTTCAGAATAAATTTATATCAAATGACAGGCGTCTTGATGGTCATCATTAGCCCTTTAGCTGACTTCAGGCTTCACAGAAGGGGAGGTACATCAAAGTGAAAGAAAGACGAGAGAGGGGGAACAGAAGAGTGTTTCAAAGACGAAGGTAAGAAAAAAGTGAGATGAGTACTGTGGAAGTAGTCGAATATGACATACAGTGGGATCATGGCACTTTCAAGTCAGAAGTAAACTGCCGGTTAATGGACTTTTTTGCCGTATTAATATACGTTGCCCAGGGTGCACCACTTGGAGGTAAGTCTATCGCACACCCCATGTTCAGAATAAATAGTGCATCCAACAAATAAATTTTTTAATACAATTTGCAAAATGAATTACTTAGTTTGACTTTGTTAATGAGAAAGCCATTACTTGCATTTTAGTGAAATAAATCTGAGTAATATCAAAGTGAAACATTGTTCGAAAGAATTATGAAAAAATTATTTTTTTACTTAATAAAAACAGGAGTCAATCGTAATATGCTGTAAAGATTTTTAATTTTTAAGAAAGATACTCATTTTCAAAACCATGAAGGTGACGAATTTCACTGGAGATAAATGACATTCCATATTTCACGCTTGAGGGCGTCTGTACATTAACTTGACAGTGTGTGTGTGCCATGGTTCAATGAATTTCTATTTGCGTTCTGGGCAATTGGCTGGTTAGAAATTGTTTGGGCACTCTCGCCTGAAAATTTATTGGCTAAAGGCAGATATTTGTACGACGTAATTATATTCTATTTGTTTGTAATCAAAATCTGGCAAATAAAATTTACTAATTTTTGGTTATTTCTAAAAGATAGCACTAATTTATTCACAATACGATGTCGGCTATCCTTCAGCTATTGAAATTGTTGCGAGATAGTTGAGTCCATATGTACAATGCAATATCGCCGTTATTACCGCACAGGCGTTTTAGGCTTAAATATTTATTTATATTAGGTAGCAGGCTTTGGGCTTGTTAGCATTAGCTCTTCAATTGACTTTGGGCTTCACAGAAGGAAGGAACATAAAAGTCACAAAAATTCGAAGGAGGGGGGAACGGAATAATAATTTAGAGATATAATAGAGACAGTCACAAAGGTATTAAAAAGGTAAGGTAAGGTTAGTACCGCGAAGTAGTCGAATATGACTTGCAGTCCGGCTATTTAGTTTGAAGTAAGAAGTCAACTGGAAGTTTATAGACGTTATTTGTCGTAAAGGTAAGTCTACCGTACGCCTCAGGCTTAAATATAAAGGAACAAAAATACTTTTACAAAATCGATCATGGTACATCATAAAACTAAAATACTTATAAGTTATAAAAGAGTGTAAAAAAGAAAAACCACCAATATTTAAGCCAATTTAAAAAATCATTCGTAGAAGTAAATTTTGTCTTTCCTCACTATAAGCGTTGTAAATCTCATGATGTTCATGTTTAAATAAATGCAGCATGAAATTTCCTAAAATATTCAAATTTTGACGATCACAGTCAAAATAATTTAGAGTATTCGCTTATAATCCGTTTTAATTTATGAGCATATTGGAACCTATTTCGCACTTAAGGTACTTCATCTGATATGAATCAATGGCGAAAAATAAACGGTCGATAACACAATTGCATTCGTTCGATCTTAAAAGAAAGAACTGCTGTCTCTGCCGACTAATTGGGCGTTAATCAAATAAATTTAAAATGCCTTTTTACTCTTTTGCTTATTCATCTTTAATATTTTAATACGACTGACAATCTCTCCTTTCCAAATTCTTCATTTACTGTACTTTTGGTTAACCGGTTTCAGCACCTTCTGATTACAAAATTTGCATATATATCTTATAATAAACTCTGATTAAATCAAAGATAAAATAGTTTGTTACGATGACGGTTTGAACTTTTTGAAAGGAGTAAATCATCTTATCTGGTATTTAATCTAAAATACGATGTTTTTCAGCACAACAATTTGAAATGACGTTCAAAGTACTTTTAACGCTTTGGCACTTGTTCCTGGCATTTACATAGTACTGGAAATATGAGGGTTTCATTTTTTAAATCAAGTATTTCTGTAAAATTAGTTTCGTAACAATTTAAAATAAGAATTGAATTTTTATTTTTGTATTTGGGGCTAAGTCATTTACTACCCAAAGTCTCAGTATTGCTTAGATGAGTAATGATTTCTTATTTAACATACATAATTCGTGACTCAATCTCTAAAATACATCTAGTCTCTTATAAACTGGTAGGAAAATATAAAATAATAATCATGCCTTGCTAATTAACTCATTGATTCAACAAACCCATACTGCGAATATATTTATATCTATAATTTTTAAAGCAACAGGTAGATCAGAATAGAGAAAAAAAGTTAAGTTTTTTGACTCAATACTGATTCTAAAATGTTTGCATAACAGTGTCTTCAATTTTAAAATTATATTTAATATTTACTAAGTTGAAAAATGTTGTATTAATTCGTTTCTTCTCCAAAGTTGCGATTCGAACCATCTTACAAACACTTAAAATAAGCAAACAATAATTTTTAATTCTGGGGTGCGCGATTGACTTACTTCTACGTGGTGCACCCTGGACAATGTATCTTTGTACGGCAAAAAGTCTATCACTCGGCATTTTATTTGACTTCTATTATTATGATTAGCTTGAAACAAGGCTGTGAGAGAAATCGCCCTCGTCAGGGCGAATCACAACGTCTTCAGATCCTCCAGTGGAATGCCGGAGGGATGTCACAGGACAAAAAGATCCAAGTCCAGAAACTCCTACAAACCTATGATGTAGACATTTTCACAATTATGGAAGCTAACATTTCAGATTGCAAACTGAACTACTACCATTCCCAGGTTACACCCTGTACCTTCTACCCAAATACCGGCAAGTTGTAAGTGGAATTTTGACTGGAGTAAAAGAAGGCCTTACATCACATTACTATCTAATCAAGAGTATGGACTCGATGCAAGACATATGCGAAATAATCAGATTAAGTGTTCGAAAATGTCAAAACACATCAAGATATATGCAGTCTATGATCCACCCCAGAATAGTCCCAACTTTGATTTTCTGATCATCTCACACAAAACTGTAGTATTAGGAGACTTCAACGCCCATTCCACCAGATGGGGCTACAAGGATACAAACATAGCTGGAAAGGAAATCGAAGACATTCTAAACAGCAACCCTCTGGAGCTTATTTACAGCATTGAGGATCCGGCTACATATTAGCACTACAATGGAACCAGAACAACTCCTGACTTACTCCTGGTTTCAAGCGACATCAGCGAGCATACACGTCGCAAAATAATTGACGATCCTGGTTCTGGTCACAAACCAGTCATTACTAGTATTACCATCGGCAGCGAAAGCATGACAAGGAAAGTGCCAAATAAGCTATCATGGAACTTCAAGAAGGCTGACTGGCCTAGATTCACAAACCTTTAAGGGAATGAAATTCACACAAGTCCTCTAAACTTCAACCAACATCCTGACAAACTTTGCACTGCTATCACGAATATTATGATCAGATGTGCAAAGAAAACTATTCCCCGAGGCAAAACTAGACACTGTCGAGTGTTTTGGTTTAAACACCTTGAGGAACTGAAAAGAAAAAGAGACGCCCTTCGCAACACTGCTGATCAGACTGGAAGAACGAAAGACGTACAAGCCTGGAGACGACAATCAGCTGTCCTAATGCAAGCCATCTTACAAGATAAACGCACTTCCTTCGACAGGTTCATCTCAAATATCAACTATCAAAGTGATAGCCAACGCACTTTCAAATTCCTAGGTAACCTCCAAAACAACAAGGAAAGACCCAAGAAAGAACCAATACGCTTAAACAGCAAATTGTTAACCACCGACTCCGAAATAGCTAACTTCTTT